>VUQG01014291.1:9823-20724 GCA_015106755.1 Etia nguti | reverse complement strand
TGTCCCACACTGCTGTATAGGATTACAAAGGGTGAGAAAGTTGGCCTGGACTATGCGAACAAACACTTACATATGTTTAAACACACACACATGAAATTCACAAAAAATACAGAGGAAGATCATTTTATCTTGTCTCCACCTGTTCATTCCCTAAATTTCACAAGACAGCTGTTACCCTGAATCTGTGAAGGTTAAGCTCCAAATGACCTCAGAACAATGGGTGTGAGTTGGTTTTGGGGGCAATAAAAGACTCAGAGTTTACCACAGTCAGCTTTATTTGAACTTCCTTTGACTCCGCCCCAAGTACGTTGGAAAAAGCGCCATTTCCCCTCGCCGGTTGGTGTGAATATTCATGAGCAATAAAGCCAGGCAGAGTAGCAGGCATAATAAAAATGTCAGAGTTGTAAAGCACTCAAAGTAAAAAGCTGCCAAGAGCTCGGGCAAGTCACTCTGAATGTCAAATCTCCGCCCAGGGGTCTCTGGCCCGTTAGGACTATTGTGCTGACTAGCTTCCAGCAGACGTGCCATACAACTTTGTATGCCACATTTTCAGGATCGAAGGATCCTTTTTAGCTCATGAAATCGGATAGGATTGGTGTGAAAAACACAATTTGGAAGGATGTAGTAGAGATGGGGGATGTGCTCTGAAAGCAGGGCAGTGCTACATACAGGCTGGAGCTATTGCTAAATAACAGCTACACAAACAGCACAAGGTGAAAGAAATTGTGCAGTAGTTGTGTTGGTATGAATACTCCCTTTTGTTCAGCATTTTTTAAAAGCTCACAAATGTACTATGTAGCAACACATCATCTAATCCAAAAGATTTTTTTTTAATGTAGAATTACTTTCAGCTGCTAGCAACATCACCTGTGAGGTTTAGCTACATGTGCTGATACTTCAAAAGGCTAACAGTTCTTGGATCCAGCATCCATTCATCAAATGTGTCATTAATAAATGAAAAGTATTTCTGAGGCAACTAAGTAGAACCATCCTTAATGAGGTATTGAGTGTGTAATTAGCACTAAATAAATGCTTGCAAAAAACAATGGTCTGTTTACTGCTGTGAAAAAATGATTAAACATAGCTGTACCTGCAAAAAACATAGTCGATGTTAAAAGAAAGTCTTTTAACTTCTTCTGAATAATTATGTTTATTAAGGGTTCATAAATTCAACTAAAAATTCTAAGTTTTAGCTCACATACATAGCTCTCATCATCATTTGTAAAACACCATTCCAAAACCTTGGAGTGACGCTGACCCATACAATTATTTCTAAGGTACACATGCTTACAGTGAGATGTCTTTTTTACTTGTATTCACACAACTTCACTAATAAAACATTTGTGGTGATGTTTTTGCCTTCTAACATGTACTTTACATTATGATCGGGTTTATTTTAACCCAAAGGCAGTGTTTATTTTTTTCCCTAAACCTAACCAACCAGTTTTTTAGTAGTCAACAGGTAGTCTGTGGGAAAAAACTAATCCTACATGGAAGTGCCAAAAACCATAGTCCTTGGCTCCAGAGTGAATCAGCCCCCATGTAAAAACGCCCAAATTTACAGCATTAAAAAGCTTTTTATAGGTAAAAAATGTTTTTTCTCTCTACAGACACCTCCACCTTTCATAACAACTATACAGTGGGTGAGCACATGTGGATACTCATAAGGTTTAAAGTTTTAAGCGAGCTGTGGTTGTGAGCTGTCCAGTACTCTTAACTTTGGGTAATTTGAGTCACTCGTATGTAACTCTCTGGCCTGCTAGCAGTGTTAGTGCTTTCTGGGGCTATTGTAATGGAATTATTTGAAAAATATTGTGGCTAGCTATAAGGTATAATCTCATCCTCCACCTCTAAATGACATCGTTGTCAATCTTTATGAGCGGTGCAAGGAACGGCTCATATATATTTCATGAGTCACTGGTGATCGACCTGTTCTGCTGTTTAGGCATGAGGATGTGCTGTGAGGTGTGGGAATTATGGGAGCTAGTGCAAATAATTTGTGTTAAACATTGCAGACTGAATTGGAGCTGACGACAGCAGATGTTCTCTGTCACTGAGGAACCGGTAAACATTTTAGAGCCATCTTTTTAAGCCTGAACAGGTCTTTCATCTTCAAAAGAGAGATTTCTGGTGAAGTATCCATAACTTCTGAGCCACAGCTAAGCTAAGGGAGTGTTGCTTCAATTCTACATGAAAGAACGTCTGTTAGTAACAGATCTACTTTTTGCTCCTGTCACTTTTAGTGTATACATAAAGAACATTAAGAGACTAACATGTGATATAAATCTTTACAAAATAAACCACTTCCAGGCATGTTTGGCAGCTCTGGAGAATTCTGCCAGTTTATCCATACTGCAGCACACTGGCTGTCATCACCCTGCCTGCTTCTCAGCTTACAGCAGATGGTCCGTGAGGGGTTAAACCTCCTGAACCTTCCACCCTTCCCGCTGTGTTGGCTTTCACCTCAATACCAAATATACACACCAACACACAATGCAGCTCTCTCTCAGTTTGCCCTCACTGCTTCCAAGTCACCGGCTGGGGAGCAAAGTGACACCATGCCACAAAGTGCCATCTTGCGCCTTTTTGGTGCCATGCTGAGCCCCCAAAGCAGCTCCAGGCAGGCTTATGTGCCTCTGGCCTCATCTCAGGCCCCATTGGTGCCGTGCAGAGGGGCCTGGAAGGAGCTGGCACTGGCTTGGCTTTGGCTTTGGCAACTGTTTGTTCTATACAACCTCCCTCTCTGTCTCTCTCTGGGGGCAATACTCCAAAAGTGTGTCTGTGTGCTGGCATGAAGACACAAGTAAAAATACATCAGTTTTCCCTCTACCACCATGGATTAGGGATGCTTATCTGTGAAAGCAACCGCTGTGTTCCAAGTTATGTCCGTGTGCATGTGTGTGTTTGCAGGCAGCCGTGCACAATGTCATCTCATGACACCACAGTATTAATGGAGGAAGCTGGATATACAGAAACAGGACTGATCAGCTAGTGGTGCTGCAGGCTGAAATCACACTGGTGTTAAAGATAAACCCTTGTGACCCTCCACCACCTCACAGAGATTGAGTGCTAGATTTTGTTGATATGGGCCTACAAAGAAGATTAAACTCTCTGGCAACCTTTAACAGCTGTCAGATATATGGCAAGGGTGCTGGAAAACATAATAACTTGTTCCTGGTTTTGGTTAGCGCTATGCTAATGTGATAAATGAAGAAAAGCAGGAGGAGCATCTTTGCATGTCTTAAGAAGAGCTTAAAACTAGCACAGCGCAAAGAAAGAGTTGAGGAAAACACTGGGGATTATTCATGTGGAGCGAGAAATGTGAGGCCTCTGTCGCTGATTCATTTCTTTCCTCTTCTGAAAAGTGATTCACAACACCTCCACCTACTCTACCTGTCCAGGTTTCCACATACAGCTTACACTTCAAAAAACACCCCGCAGCTGATGTTGATACTGAAACAGAGCGAGACCAAAGTGAAAGGTAATTCTTCACGCTACTTGAGGAACGCTTTAGTCGAGGTGACGGACACACTCTGCAGATCCCAGCTGCTTATGGAGGATGGAGAATGATTCATGGGCCGTTCTTCTGTTGAGGCAGACGGAGGAATTCAGCCTGATTGTTAACTCTGTGGGTAGAGCATTTCAGGAAAATATGACACCTGGCTGCAAAGTGTTGCACATGCACAACGGGTTTGATTGACCATATTCAGCTGATTTCCGTTAGTGCAACAAGAGATGTTATAGTTTTAAAGTGTGGCCGATACTAGGAGAAGCCTGAGTGAGGGGGATTAGAAGAAATGTGAATCTGCAACAGCTGCTGGAGGCAGGTTTGTCTAAATGAGCAGATTAAGAAAGATGTCAGAGGAAGAGTCTGTTTCAGCTGTAGAGCGTGGCTATCACTGTCATTACTAATGATTCTGCTCATTATAGAAGTCATCTGACAAGTCACATTATATGTCTACAGAGAAAGAGCAACAAACTAGTCACCAGTTATGTTTGTATTATAAACTGACAAGATTTCTTGAAATTACCTGCTGCCGCTGTCAAAATAAGTGTATACTTTATAATGATTTTCTAAAACTAAAGATAATAAGCGAATCTAGCAGCCAAGATTTAATTGGCTCTGCCCAATTTCACTGTTCACAGGAAGCATGGTTACAGGGAAAAACAATCAAGAGGTGTTTGTTGGAAACCCATCTGACAGGAGATTGTTGTATTTTAAGGATCGAACATCTGCTAGTGAGACGCTGCCAACTAACAGTGGCCTTTGGTCCCCTCCCTGCGAGACAGTTTTTCAGCTTTCCTGTCCAGTGGCGACAGCTGTTATCTCTGTTGTTGGAGCTAGCTGTCATCTATCTACATTAACAGGCCTGGTCACAGAGGCCTGGGCAGTGGACGTGGAGAGAAGGGTGAGTGGGGCATTTGGGGGTGGGTGGGCTCTGAGCAAAGCTGCCAGGAGATCTGACACCAAGGTCAGGGGTGGTGTCTTAAGTTAACTCAGCCAAGTGAAAGCAATGATAAGAGAGCAGAGAGTGCTTTGAAGCTTCCTCAGCACACCTCTGCTTTTAAAACGCAGCTAATGTTATTACACTGTGAGTTTTATCTGTGATTTCATTCTTTTTCTACTGAAACTGCATGATATTTGACACCTGTTATGTGGAGAATACAATACTGTCTTTTCTTAAGGTACATCATATTCTTTTGTTTCTTGTTGCCTCTGCTGCTCAGCATTTTGCCAAACTGGCAAAGCCCCTCTGCTGTGGAACCAGCTCCCAGTTTGGAGTCAGCAGAGAGGGGGCATTTCTTTACTTTTAAGATTAAACTTTAAAGGGCTGGAACCTGTGATGCTATAGGCTCAGGCAGCTGGGTGACTTCTCATGACGCACTCTTTTTTCTGTCTTCCCTCACCTCCCAGCCAACAGATCACAACAGACGGTTGGCCCTTCCTGAACCTGGTTTTGTCTGTTAATGCAGAGTTCGTCCTCCCCACCATCGCCCAGTGCTGCTCATAAGGAACCATCCGTTCTCTCGTGCTATAGGCTCTTTAATTTATAATACAAGCATGAAACACTGAGATCACTGTTGCTGTGAACACACGCTAAAACACACACTCACACAAACTCCACAACTGAGCCTTATAGCAAAAACATCAAAGACACTTACTTGCCACTTCCAGCGATGCATTGCGACTGACTGCTTCACCCAAGTAGTTGCGCGCCACACACACATACACACCCTCATCAGGTTTGCTTCGCCTTCCGTGTACAATTCGCAGAAAGAAGAGGGAGCCGCTGGGTAATAGCATCCTGTGGGACCGAGGGTCCTCTCGATCAGTCTCGACCCGCTCTCCGTCTTTGTACCATTCCACCATCGGAGTCGGACGCCCCTCAGCCTTACAGTTGAGGGTAGCTGGCTCGCCCTTGGACACAATTAAATCAGAGGGATGCTCTACAATCCGAGGGGCGGCATCCTCTAATCTGGGTCGGGATCCTGGTGGGAAAAAGACACCGCAGAGGAGAGACGAGTTAAAGATTACATTTGTGGTGCATATTTTATCGTGATACAGCCGATGTCATTTTTCAACATAAATGTGAAGCAGCAGCTATAGGGCTAACGTTTGGAGTATAATTACAGTATTTGTGCTGTTTTAAACACGGTTGCTGTGTTCTCCCGTGTTATGGAGAACACAGCATCTGTGCATTTCAGGGTATTGCACTGAGTATAAGACAAAGTTTTTACCATGGAAATACCATACATCTACATCGTTCACAGACTATGGATGGACAGATCATGGTCACAAAAGCATACCAGTGGAAAGGATCCCACCTAACGAGCCTAAAAGTCCTCAGCCTTTTTTTTCCCTTTTTATATATTGGCCACTACACACAAAAGGCAAGTGGGCGACACAACTTGTAAAAACACACTCAGCTCGTCTATTTCCAAACCTCTTGAGCTGGACTGCAGCTGAACTCATCATTTTATCACCAACAACACGACTGTGTGAAATGAGCACATAATGCTACATTTCAAGTATAACTCGAGAGGACGTGTGAAATTACATGCTCTAAATTCAGCATCTACAAAACTAAAAGCAAATCCTCCAGCCGTGGATGAGAAGCATGAAAGCAGTAAATGTGCAGGAACCATGCTGATCACAGGCTGATGAGAAAGTAGGCTGACTGAACCACGGATATACTGAGATACTGAACACGTATAATCAGCTCAGTACTTTACTTTCAAAGAATGCTTTGCTGAATTATCTGTACAGGTGTTTGGGGTTCAGGTTTGTGCTAATCTGTCCAAATGTATTGAATTTCTGTTCAGAGCTCTGCAAGTTTTCTCTTTCTCTTCTGAAAGCTGGATTGAAAGACAGAAGCAGACAGAGATTAAAGTGGGGTAACTCCCCCAGGTTCTTCTACCACCTCCAAATTATCCTCTTCTTTGCCCAATAATCAACCTCACTCCCGAAAAAGTTGGGACACTATAATACTACTAAAAAATCCATATTTTATTCACAATAAAACATAGAAAACACGTCAAATATGTAAAACGAGACACTTTCAAAGCACCATCAATGCTGAAAGATATGTGGACGTTTAGGATCAACATATGCACCCATCCATGCCGCATAGCGTGTCTATTACAACACCACGGCACTGTGCTGAACTGCCCTGCCTGCCCAGGAGTGCTGAGCAGCTAGAATCCGATATCAGACAAGAACAGGACTTTCCAGCAGCTGGTCTTCTCAGTTCCCAGACGTTCACAGACTGTTGTTCAAATGGGGATGCTGTTCCTATCAAATTCAAAGTCATATTGTTTCTCTCTGTTTAAACGTGTTTTCTGTGTTTGAATTTAATCCAAAAAAGTTTATGAGATTTGCAAATCATTACATTCTGTGTTTTTTTAGACAATGCCTGATATTTTTTGGGGAATTGGGGTTGCAAATAATAGCATGACGGTTGTACCATAATGTTAGAAAAGCAATAACACAACCTCAAAAACCACAAGGCACAAGTGAAACGTGAACCTGGAGAGCAAAGAAAAGCAAGAGAAGAGGAGGTGCATCATCGTTGGTGTTTTTCAGACGCTCGTGGGATTCATGAGCGTATTTCTGATTTGTCTGGCCTCACCACTATACTAGCAAGCCATGCTGTTTTTGTAAATTATAAGAGTGCTGCAATGCTTAGCAATATCACAACGTCGAGCAGTGTTGTCTTTTTAGAACACTCACAGCAGGAGATCCGCCCGAGTGCTGTGCATCTAACAGGAAAACAGAAAACAGGAATTGCTGTTTATGTTTGGGAGCGTTGTAGTGGAGCTCCGGACTGTAGTTTTATTCCACACCACTGATGCCATGATTGCTCAAATAAGGCTTCAATAGGTTTTGTCTAAATAGCTTTCAATCATGAAAGTCAAAAGTGAAAGCTTTTGTGTAAATTTGCATGTAAAGAAGACTGAAAAAGGAAAAGAAGACAGAGCTACAAGTGAGCAGAAAGTGACAGTGTTGCAGTTTGGACGAATCTTTAACCTCGGAGGTGATCAGCTCCCTGTGCTCATCCTCTTATATTGAGAGGTAGCTTAAAATGTGCCTGCAGCATAGGAAAGTTGTAGACAGTGTGCTGCAGGGTGACAGAAAAGAAAGATAGCTACAATAGTTCATCCCACAGGTGCATGGATAAAAGGAAAGTTCAAAGGTTAAGACTTTCCTGATAACACCTGATAAGAAAAGCAGACAAAATTCTCGCCTTCAAAGCGACAAATCCTCAAGAAGGTTTTGGAGGATTAAAAACTCCACTTAAGTTCTTCTTGCTGATATGGGATATAGAGTACCATATGACAGTCTTGCTCTCGATGAAATTACATTCAAAGAGATAGGAAGCTCAGAATGGAAGAAAATGGTGCAAAAGCTTTGAAGTTGCTTTTAGTTAGATTCAAATAGCAGCTGGGATTCTGTGTGCCAGGCACTGAAAGCATGACACAAGATAAGGATACACCTAAAATTACATTTAAAATACTGTAATATGTTATCTTGCATCAGACATGACAGTTTTACTTTCTTGATTCTGACTTTGAACTGAAGTGATTGTATTTTAATTCAAGAATAGTCACTGTCAATTAAATAACCAATAAAATGTCACAAACAAGTGGTTAGATGCAAGGAAACCAATTCAAATAGATCAAGATTAGAACAAGAATTCATGATAGTGTAATTTATACAAACTTTCTTAAAAAATCACCTTGTTACAGAAAACCTAAGCCTGAACTTGCACTGATCATATTTAGAATCAAAGTCGTCGTTTTCTGTGAAAACCCAAATGAAATTCTACGCTGCAGCGCTACCACAGAAAACCTTTGACGTGAAGGATTTCTAAAAATGAATCAAATAAAGTAATATTGTTAAAAGGCTGCTCTTCTGTCGAATACTAACAGAAAACAGTTGTCATTTCGTTAAGTGCTCTCTGACCTCCCTCAAGGCCTCTGAGCTGTAGACTGCTCCTCTAATAGCTTTAAGGTAGTAGCATCGTGGCTGAGCTGAGCCTGTCTGATCGGGGATCTCTGGAAGAGAGGAAGGGGGGTGTCTGTTGTGAGAACTCAGCAGGGCACAGCCTTTAAGAGCTGACTCATAAATTTTACAGTAGAAGCTGGTTGGAACAAGCCATGTGGAAATGTAAAGCAAAGGCTTTTAAGGAGGACGAGACCATCGTGTGCGACTGAGCTAAATATTATCAAGAGAACGTCCGAGATGCAACCACTGAAGACCAACTCTTGACAGATAACACGCCTGCTATCCACAGCAAAGCAAGCTTGGAGAAATGATCTCTCTCCCACTGTAGGAATATGTGGGATGAGAAATCTACGGCTCCACTGCAAGAATGACAAAAAAATTGGCACTGAGAAATCTTCAACAAGTATTATGGGAAAATGTCATTTTCTCAACTTATACAATACTCAGATTGATTCTGACATAGATATGATGTTACAGAAAGGCAAAATGACTATACTGCTACGCATACAAGGATATTTGAATTTCTAAGGCAAGCAGCACTTCCCAGCTACCGAGCTCAAAGTGAGCGTAGGCGTACGGTATGTAGCGGATAAGGGCAAGGCTGGAAAAGAGGAACTTTAGGTTAAATGGACAGTTTGGAGTCTCGACAGTCTGACTGCTTGCCGTGAGAAGACTTTCTAATAGGAACGTCTGGGCCCTCTAAGGACCTATTAGCTCCTGTCCATCGTGTAATGAAGCAGGATGGCAGCAACTCTCAGTGATACATGTGAGATAATAAAGCCACAGGGATGCTCTAGGAGTCCATCCTGTGAGAACTGCAGTCTGGTTGACAGAGAGTGAAGAAAAGATGCATTACTTTCTAAATTACTGTCTAAATTGTCAAATCAAAAACGGATATTGTGTGAGAGTTTCTGTTTAGATCCTGTTGCTAAAATTGTTTTTATTTCCTAATTAAAAAACTGGACAAATACATGCAAAATGAAACTTTCTGCAACTTTGCAGTCACCACATCCCACCTATGGGAGAAACTTCTAGACATTCTCATCAAAGCTAAAGAGCAGGACTATTAGCAATAATGAAATATGTAACACTGTACAGCGTAAGGATAAATGTTGTGCAGTGCTGTTTTGTTACACTGCAGAATGAAGGGTAAATTTAGACAAAGGGTAAATTCCTGGGAGTAAAAGTTTTCCGCCAAGGAAAAACCAACAAATTAACATGTGGATATAATCTAAGTACAAAATCTCAAGCTCCTTAATTTCATCCTCTACAAAGAAGAGTAACAAAGCACAGGTATGGGCAACGGTTCATCAGCAGTAACATTTCTGGCAGACTGACAGACTATTTCCTGATATACTGGCCTCAGAACATAAAGAAGACATAAGAGAAACACCTTACAAGCACGTTTGAAGGGTTGATATTGCAGTCTGTTCACCAGAGAGGCCTTTGTGTTTGAAACCCCACAAATGCAACAGCCAGATGATCTGAGTAGAGTCAGTAATTCACTTGTTGCAAAACAACATTATTTTTAAAAATTGCATTATAATTTTTTCTCAGTAAGGACTCATAAATAACTACACTTAAAAAATGATTTGTGTATGTATGTGTATGTATGCATGTACACACGCATTAGCCTATAGTGATAATGCTGGCAGGACTGTGATCAATAGCGGCTTCTGGTAAACCTAGTGGAGGGTTTTTTTTTCAGTTTTAACCAACTACAAATGTGCTACAGGTGAGTGCCTATCTATCTGCATTGTTACTACATCACAGTAATTCAGAGAACAGATAGTTTGACATCTTTAACATAAAAATTGAAAGTAAATAAACAGAAATAGATAAATCAGATCTAATTTTTTTACACGTCAATACGTCAACATATATGTTAGTACGTATTTTTGAAATTTCAGGAAACCTGCTGCATTTGAATTTGCCTGCCACTTAAAAATGTTTCTCCCTTTATGCTCACTTCTCTTCTGTAGCACTAGCTATACTGAAGCACCACAACCAGAACATCTCTGGATT
The DNA here is from genome assembly GCA_015106755.1 of Etia nguti. Taxonomy (NCBI): domain Eukaryota; kingdom Metazoa; phylum Chordata; class Actinopteri; order Cichliformes; family Cichlidae; genus Etia; species Etia nguti. Next base: position 10,193 of record VUQG01014291.1, on the reverse strand, counting down.
GTTGATGAGTGGGTACGATAAATAATATGCATAAATGATGTTTTAAACCTCTTACGTCCATAGGATTCTCTTTTATGTGTTATTGTTTCTTAAAATATGGATTCAAATCGGACTGATTCGTGGAAGGTGGACAATGACGTCAAATATTAACTCTCCTCAAATGTGCTAAACTCAAAGTAACAAGTCTGCTTTGAAAATGTGAGCAGAAAGTGTCAAAGTGTAGGAAGTAAAAATCCAAACTTTTCAAAATAATTTAATGAATTCAGTTCAATTCAATTTTATTTATGTAGCACCAAATTATAACAACAGTTGACTCAAGGCGCTTAAATAAATCCTCAAGTATAGGTACCAAAAAATAATACATAAGTGC
>VUQG01014280.1:0-58137 GCA_015106755.1 Etia nguti | reverse complement strand
TTAAAGAAACACATAGCTAATTTCATCTTTACACTTCTTCTTCTGGTTGCCCCCTTTAGGGGTCACCACAGTGGTTCTCTTGCCTCCATCTTATCCTATCCTTAGCATTCTTCTCTGTCACACCAGCCCTCCTGCCTGGAGGGCAATTTTATTTATAGAGCGCCAAATCACAACAACAGTCACCCTTAGGTGCTTTATATTGTAAGGTAGACCCTACAATAATACATACAGAGAAAAACCCAACAATCATATGACCCCCTGTGAGCAAGCATATTGGCGACAGTGGGAAGGAAAAACTCCCTTTATATCCACTATCCACTATGTCCAATATATCTCTTTTCTGCACATGTCCAAACCTTCTCAGCCATTTCTTGCCAACTTTGTCTCCAACTTGCTCAACCTGAGCTGATGTCCTCATTTCTAATCCTGTCCATCCTGGTCAATCCCAGTGAAAATCTTAACATCTTCAACTCTCCACTTCCATATCTGACTCCTGTCTTCTTGTCAGTGCCACCATCTCTGAACCACACATCACAGCAGGTCTTACTACCATCTTGAAAACCTTCCCTTTCACTCTTGCTGCTATCATTCAGTCTTAAATCACCCCTGATACTCATCTCCACCCTGCCTTCACTCTCTTCTTCACCTCTCTTCTCTATTGTCCTTTGCTTTGGATGGTTGACCCCAGGTATTTCAACTCTACTACTTCTACATCTACTCCTTATAGCTTCACCAATACATCTGTGTCCCTCTTATTCACAGACATCTATTCTGTTTTGCTTCTACTGATTTTCATTCCTTTTCAATTCAATTCAATTCAATTCAATTTTATTTATATAGCGCCAAATCACAACAACAGTCGCCTCAAGGCGCTTTAAAAGCTCCGCAGAGTATACCTCCACCTCTCCAGACTCCTTGAACCCATCTGTCACTCCTGCCACACACCTCACCAGTGTCTCGCTGTCTTCATACATATCCGGCACTGCCCTCACTGCCACTCCCGACTTCCTCATGCAGTACCACAGTTCCTTCCTTTGGACAGTATCGTATGCTTTCTCTAGATCCACAAAAACACAGTTCAATTCATTCTAACCTTCTCTGTACTTCTCCATCAACACTCCCATGGCAAACATTGCATCTGTAGTCTTTGATCTTTTACTCATTGATCATTGTATGTCTAGCCTTAATCACCCCAAGCTGCTGCACATCCTTTCCATTTCAATCTTTGCCTAGCTAATCGATCAACCTTCTCCATTTGTCCAGGCTTGGGACAGCACTTACACTGACTTGTACGCTGACTTGTGGGCCTCAAGTGACTGGGCTCACTAATTTTAGTACACTGTATGTATGTATGTGTCTATGTTCTAATGTTTTTAAAATCTTTAATAGAAAACTTTTTTTTTTTTAATTTTTTAAAATTAGAAGAGACGCATGACATTTTAAACCTGGCTAACTAATGTTTGTACACCCAGAGTAGGCAGAAACCTTCTGAAAATACATCCACCATTTTCTTCATCTAGTCAGGGGGGGACAAGAGAAACACCCTTCATAGCTTGTACTCCAGAAGACACTTTGCAACTTCCCTGATGATCCAAGCAGAGCGGGGTAGAGCACTAAAAAATGAATAAATAACTGCCGGCAGCAAATGTTAGGGAAATTGAAAAAGAAAAAATATATACAAACACACATAAGGAGAGAGAGAGAGAGAGAGAGAGAGAGAGAGTATTGTTTTATGGTAAAAGTATAAATGTCGGTTGGGCTCTATTAGCAGCACAATTGGTGTTGCTTTCACTGGCAAACCCTGAAAAGTACTTTAAAAAATAAGCCTCTGTTAGCTCGCTAGCACTGGCATTGGTCCATACCAATGTTATGACAGTTATGAGCGTACCATCAAAGGTACTAAATTGCCATTGGAGGCTCACATGCTGTTCTCTCTCTTTCAGACATGTCTGGGCTTATGGGGCTGTGTGTGCTAGGGAATAATAAAGCATGGCTATATCACTGATTACACTTTTATATCATCTAAAAGGTATATTGGCATTATCACAACAACAAGATATAGTGCAGGCCCTTCGTGAAGCATCCACTGAAAAGAAAACAATGTGCTGGCATTGGCAGGTCATCCCACTGTTTTCTGTTGTCCTCTCAACTATAAAGGCTAAAAGATCAATAATATATGGTTCAGTATTGCTGCACTATTAATAGAGCCGTAATATTGAACCATAAAGGTACATTTAGGGCCTATTATACCAAATATTCTAAAATAAATACCCCATCAAGCTGTGACAAACTGTAGCATGAGATGATAACTGTTTGTAGCAACATCTACACATTTCACACAGTCAATTCAGTCTCTATTATTACAAAACTACCAGTTATGGCAGCTTTAAGACTGGTCAGATCTGTCTTAGTGAGGGCACTCTTTGTAGTTTTATCCACAAGCAAACACCCAGTCCACTGATTAAACCAGCTGACAGAAGTACCCAGTTAAGACTCCAGTTAAGAGAAGAGCAGTTTAGACAGGAGCATTTATCATGCGGAGGTGCAATCAGGCTTAGTGTCTAAGTCAAACTGATACAAAAAGGAGGATAATTAGTGGGAAAGCCTGTTGTGTGTGTTTACACATGTGTCTGTCTGCTGGTTGTGGGCTTGTCGGAGTGAAAGACAGTGTGTGTCAACAGCACAGCACACCATATCACCAGTGTGTCATTATTCCTTTGCAAGCATTGTCTGCCTGTTCGGTTATCTTCCCTTTGAGTGGAATCGCCTCTGCATCCATCTGCAGTTTCACACATCACGCATTTTACATTTTGATGGAAAGAGGGATTACAACAGCAGCTGGATTAGCGGGGAAAAAAACGCGAGTCAAGCCCCGAAAGGAAACAGGCACACGTATTGTGGCTGTGCGGCTCTGTGCTGTGCAATCTGGTGAATTGAAACCGACGTTTGAGAAATTGGAACCCCTGCCTGCTCCGAGGACTGACGCCGAAAGCTGACACTTTTACTGCAGATGTTTCTACCTGTGTGAAAAATAACTTAACACCACCCGGGAACAAAATGAACTAGAATACCACGGGAGCTCACAAGCAGCTAACAGTGCCCCTAAAACCATTAAAGGGCTATTCCAGCAATTAAAAACCATGCTCCCATTGAGTTAAGATATACAGCAAAGGCCAAGACCGCTGTTATTCTTTTGTTATAATTATTTAAAAAATCAAGGATAATGTGATTCCCATGAGGCAATGTACTACCTAAGTTTTTGTTAAACCCAAGGTGAATGCAGCATAATGTTATCAGTGTTTCAAGGTTACATAAGATCCTACAAAGCTGAAAAACCCAGAGAAAATGGGTTTGGCTTCCAGCTCACTGGGGCACTGGCTGTGGCAGGGGAAAAGCTCTCGGAGCTTTATAATACAGTAGATATTTTGTTCAGACTTTAAACTTTGAAAAAACTACAGAGCAAAAGAAACATTGCACAGTTGTTGGGTTGGATAATACTGTCCATGACATGTAATCTGACAGTTATGTAAATAAAGAAAAAAATAGTGTGATGGGGATATCTACAGCCACAATCTGGATTAATCTGAGTTACCCATCTGCAGTTCCAGTCCTTCCTAGAGTGATAAAGGATGGGGATGAGGGTGAACCTAAGGTCTAACAAGTGGATCAAAATAACTGCTCTTTAGCTAGTTTAGCTATCAGCATAAAAATAAAACCCACCTGATGAACAGTTCATCTCTGCCAATATGTCTTTTGACTGTTTGGTCCGTTATAGTTAGAGTAAGCTTTTTAAAGGGATGATGTGTTTATTTTTGGACTCTACTGTCATTTTTTCCCACCCTCACCTCACCTCACCTCCACCTAGTCACAGCAGATGGCCTCCCTTCCCTGAGGCTGGTTCTAACTGAGATTTCTTCCTGTACCAAGAGAGGTTTTCCTTCCCACTGTTGCCAAGTACTTGCTCACACGGAGTTGTCTGATTGTTGGGGTTTTCTCTGTATTATTGTAGGGTCTTTACCTTACAATATACCTTATAAGTGCCTTGAGGTGACTGTTGTGATTTTGTGGCATATACAAAACTGAATTGAAACAGAATTCTAGAGTAGCTTAAAATTACTCTGTGAACACGTTGTTTTTGCTGAAGTACCTTAGTTATTGTACATCATAGCCAATTTACAATGGGGGTAACTCTGGTTATATTGCGGAACTTTAAAAAATTAAGTTTTTGTTTCTAATTTTGACTCTTGTGGCTCAAAAGTTCCCAAAATGCAATCAATACAGTGTACACTAATTTAACCATTAACCCCAAACCTATGTTCTTTTCATGTTCTCTTAAACCCCTTAAAAATATATGTAAAACTATTTTTTGCCATAATCTCTGATCTTGTGCTAGTTTAAAGGAAACCTAATATTCTTATTTCCGTCTCCATAGATTTATTCTTGGCCTTTTAACCTGACTCACAGTTAATAATAATCCCTAATTAACTCATTCTTGGGCTTGGTGCAGCCCCCAGAGGCATGCACTACAAAGCAGGATTTCAACTTATCCAGATAACTTTGGATTGACAAAGCGTACATCACTATAGTAACTTATGCTGTGAGCCTAACCTGCCCCAGAGCATGTTAGATTCCAGATTAGAGATCCAGAGGTATGAAATCGCTGCCTACTGTCCAATCACTTCTCTGAAAATTAGCGTCACCATTCCAGGAAGATCCTTCAGAACTGAGATTGCCAACAGCATCTAGCGCAGTGGTCCTCAACCTTTTAGCGCCACGGACCGGTTTATGTCCGACAATATTTTCACGGACCGGCCTTTAAGGTGTCACGGATAAACGCAACAAAATAAAACAAAAAAAAAGAATATTTATTCATAACACACGGGAAAAGACCCAGGGAAACTGAGTTAACGATAAAAACGATTTTTAAAAAAAAATGACGATAAAAACCCTGAAAACCATAAATTTCACACCCGAGCCTCAACTCTCATGGCCCGGCAGCAAACGACTCACGGACCGGTACTGGTCCGTGCCCCGGGGGTTGGGGACCGCTGTTCTAGCGTATTCACATTTCCCTAATGATCAATAAGAAATTTTAGAGGCAACCATATCTTTTTTTTTCCCTGTTGGCTGCAAAAATTTCACAGCAGTTTTACTGTTTCATAAGCATTAATATATGATCTTAAATCAGTTTTAAATATAAAATCAGTTTTTATATTTAACTTGCTTTACTTTTGAAAATAATTGATTAGAATACTCACTTAAAATCCATCAGACATGTATAATCCTTTCATATTTTTCTAAACCAGCTACACTGATCTATGTGATTGGTTAGATGTTGTCAGCTCCACCCCTTTGATGACACAACTATACCTACATCAGAAACCTTGGATTGACTTTGTGAGTTGATAACTGGCTTCACAAGACATCAAAGAAAAAGTATAAGCATTACCTGTACATACACTAACCACATTATTAGAAGCCTAATATGTACATCCACCACTATGACAGAAAATCCTCCTGATAGTTCTTTAAGGGTGGATTTTTTTTCTTAAATCTGTATAAAAATTGATGCTGGAGAACAATCAGAATGTGAAAAAGTAAGCTATTAACAGATGGAAGCACATTTGTCACATTTATGGCTGGCATCTGCTACTATGTATGTTTGTTTTGGAATTTGCAAGAAGCTAAATCTATACTGGATGATGAGATTTTACTTCAGCAGCCACTCACACTCAAAACCTGAGGCAGTTTGAAACCGCTATTTCATTCACGTTTCCTTCACTCCTCTTGCATCTGTCGCTGTTAACCTGTCATGTTTTAGCAGTTCCTTCTGTCCTGTCTGCATTCTTGTTGTTTTCATTGTCTTCTCCTGGTAGTCCGGCTTAATTCGATCATGCTTGAAAAGTGTAAAGGAAATCATTTTTGGGGGGAATGACGTGATGCTGGAGCTGCAGACATAAAAAGTGGGGATTGTACGTCTTTATTTTGAGCAATTGTGGAAAAGGAGGTTTCCCTACTGGCCATCTTCCCCTTTTTTTTCCTTTTTTTTAAGGCCGAATTAGAAGAGTGGTGAGCTGCGTGATGTTGCTCCCTCATGTAAACTAGTTTAAATAAATCATGTCCCCTCTGAAAGGCTCTGAGCTATTTCCCAGGCTTCAGCTGGGCCCAGAAAAGAAGGCTTTTCTCTAATTCTCTTTCTTGCCCATCTGTCTGTCTTTCTCCCGATATATGGATCTATCAAAGGCATTTATCTGCCTCCACATCAAGTCATTATTGCTGTTCAATGCCTCACAGCAGAGACAAAAGTATGGGATAATTCCTCCACCCCCTCCTTACTTTTCTGTCTCTTTTGCCCATCTCTGTTTACTCTCCCAGCGGAGAGGAAGGGAAAAAAAAGAAGGTAATCCTTCAGCAGAGCACCAGCAAACATGCTGCCCAAAACATCACAGAAACCAAGCTGATAGAGTGGCCTGCGAACTAAAGTCAAAGGCAGCTTATTAGCCGAGGCTGACTAGAGGACAGTTTTTATGTTGCTTTTGAAAGTTTCATAACAGACACTCAAGTGTGCTGTGTTAAAAGATGTTACAGAACTAGTTAAAACACGCCAGCTTCCAGACCACAGATCCGCAAATGAGTGCCTAAGTTGCGTGTCTATAACTGGAACTCTGTAAAAGGTTTACAGCGGCAGAGTACAAGTTAAAAGAACAGTTTGACATTTTGGGAAACACGCAAATTTGCTTTTTTTCTTGGCAGCAGTTAGATGAGATGAGGGCAGCAGTCTGTCGTTCAATAAAAAAGCTAAAGCCAGCAGGTGGTTAGCTTAGCTGAGCATTTTTCATACAAAGCCTATGAATCTCAGCTCTGACAGCTCTCTCAAAGTCCATAGCTCAAAACAACACCCTCAGCACAGACTCTTTGTTTTTTCCACTATACAGCACTGTCATTTCAAAATGGTTCAGCTTTTGCATAAACCAATCAAAATAACGGCAAGGCGGGATTTATGATATTCACGCTGTGAATGATGCTGGTAGAGAAACTGTGGATAGAGCCAACCAAGGAGAGGTGTTCCACCTCCTGTTATTCCAGCTGCATACAAATTGGGTGCAATACAGCCAGGGGTGCAGCAGTGGGCAATCCAGAGAGTCAGAAAACTAAAGAGGTGCAAATGTATTTATTTATTTTATTTATGTTTACATTATACAGTAAGAATAATAAAATAAATATCAAGTCTTGTTAAATGAAAAAATAACAAGACCTAAAATCATAGTTAGCATTAGATGCTAATGCATGCTGAATAATCAGTTAACTATTATGACTGAACGCTCTCCCCTGATGGCACTCATTACCAAACAATAACTGTATGTTAGGAGCAGAGTTAAACAACAGAATCTTCCATGTGTGCTGTGGTGGAAGAAGGTGACTAATTATTGTTTACTGGATTATCGTAGAGTCTTTACCTTACAATATGAAGCGCCTTGGGGCGACTGTTGTAGTGATGTGGCACTTTATAATTTAAACTGAATTGAATTGACTGCTGTGAATAATTTGTTTAGAAAAAATGGTTATTCCATAAATTTAAACATAACATTGCTCCTTTATAACAGGTGGGTTCACCACAGCATGTTTGGTACCTGTGTGGTACAGATTTTACTCTTCCTACTGTTTATCCGGGCTTGGAACTGGCACTACTTTGGGTCTTCTGAGGCTGGGTTGTGTGTCCTCCTGGTCTCAAACTAAGGATCTGTAGTGTATAAGGTGACTGTGTTAACCAAAATACCATAGATGCCAAAGTAAAACTGATTGACCTTAAATTATTTTAACACATGTAGATCCCAGACTTTTAGATGCCTTGCTAAATTAGAAGGACTTCTTCCCTCTGTCTGGAAAGAATGATAGCATTGTTTGCATACTGGATTTTTCTCAGTACTAATACACTCCCGTGCCCGACTGTTACTGCCTTTCCTATCAACCAGTGGGGGTTGAGCTTTTGCAGAAGCAGCACAATTTTGTTATCAGAAGGTCTTGTAAATATCAGTTCTGGTGACATTCCTACTGTGTTTACAGACCCTAAAGAAGCCGGGTAGAAAAACCTGGCTGCCTCTGTCCAGAATTACCAAGAATTACCTGTGTACTTATCCCAACAGAACTGAAAACTTTGACAACTTAAGGCCTATATTTGGAAATGTCCATCTAAAGAGGTTCCCAAATGTAGTCAATAGCAGCTATATGGCCAGAACTAATTTGGACTTTCCTACTAAGTCCTCCACAGCTAGACATAATGAATATTCCAGGATATCTTCTTGGAAAAGTTGCTTTCATTTTAGTAAAATAATTACTTACTAGAAACTCTGAAAGTCCACATGTCCTACTTTAATCGCTAATATTGCTCTACATAAATTAATAGATGTGAAGCCAAATAGTAGGTGGCTTCCACTTGTGGATGATGGCAGTGTGGTAGTGGTATGGGCTATAGTCTCACCTGGTTGGTCAATCAGTCAATTCTATTTCATCAAGTGAAGCCAACTCTGCCTGACATAACTGTAATGAATGCTGATTGGAGGGGCCCCCTGTGGGGTTTTTCATCTTCTCAGTGCTGCTGAGCAACCACTGATTATTGATCAAGTTATTGAAGTATGCAGCTATAAAAGCTCTTAAAGTCTACAAAATCTATAAATGTAAAATCTGTAATTCATCATTAATGTAACAATACATATATTTATATTATTTTAATATATTCTTCATTTTACATATTTATATAATTCAACATATCACTCCTCACAAATTTGTTGCATCATTACAACCAGTATTGATCTGGTAAATTTACCACTATGCTGTATAGACCTTCCTTCATTAAAATATTAAACCATGTGCTTAGGGCTATATGCGTCTGTGCTGATGTAGTAGAAATATATTTTGTAATATATATTTAAAGCATTTTACTGTGTACGCAATGTATATTACATAAATATATATTGCCGTGTTCAACAGGATTAGGTGATGACAGTTCATGTAAGACCTGCTTGTATGAATATATATACATAATGAAAATCTGTTAATGTGTTATGTAATTGCTATAAAGAAAAAGTATTATGCATTTTGACGATAGGTTATTGTTTTATTAACCTCAAACCAAAACAAAGACTTGTGGATAGTGTGGGGTTTGCTAGAATTGTTTAATATTTAAAATATATAATTATATTTAAAATGATGCATTGAGAACATTGTTTTTACCTCAAAATGGGCCAATCGAATTTTGGTGTTGGCCAGGGACTCCACAAGCCCCCTTTAGATCCAACCTTGTAACAATCTCATCTTCCCATTCAAGACCCAACAATGAAGTTTCAAAATAAGGCATGACGACCAAGTAGAAGACTGAAACAATGTTAGGAGTGTGTCAGAGCAAATTATAACTTTTGACTAAGAGACGGAGGTTTCATTGTCATGTAGATATGGACATCTAGTATGGGCTGGTTTTAACAGTAACCCTGACTACAGTTTATCCCACAGAAAGTCAGGAAAACGCATAAAAGAGGCTCATTTTAGGCAGCAATAGTGGAGTACAGTAGATTATATTCAGGGAGCTGATGGGTCATTAGGGTTTCTGAGTCCAGTGCCCCTTCTTCACACACAGACAGAGCACCAATCTAGGCTGTTCTTGCTGTGAACTCCTATTTTGTGTCTCTACCAACCATCTTGAAAGAGTGTCTGACATAGTCTGGCACAAAGTGTACTGTATCTGCAAGTACACTATGTTCCTGCTCTGGAAGAATAGCAAAGAGACCTTACTATACTCTGTCAGTGTACACATAAATGTGTGTGTATATGTGTGTCCAAAACTATAGAAAGAATAAATAAAATAGGGGACAATCAATAGCGCTTAAACTGCCAGAACATGAGCAGAAAACAGTCCTCCCTTCATTGTGTGTTTGCGATTAAAAAGTGGGTTAGGACAGCAGCCGTGTACATGCACATACATGTGGATGTATTTTTGGATTTAATGAGGCAGTGTGATTGTGAGTGTCATCAGAAGTGAATGAGGTTAGAAGAGCAGGTGTTAATTGCTTATTTTCTGAAGGGTTGAGCCGAAGAGTGTGATTTTTGCCAAGCACCGCCTGTCTTACTTGAGTGCAACATGCCTTAATTGCTCATTCTTTTTGGCAGGAGCAAACATGCAAATCCAAACAAAAAGCCATTTGGAAACCTTGGGAATGTGGCGCTATGACTGGGTGGACTCCATGTTTTTGTCATATGCTGCTTGGGTGCTTGGGGAAAAGTAAAGGCCAATTAATTTAGTTTGCAGTGTGCATCCGCTTGGCTTAGCCTGTCTTTGTATTTTTCCAGAACTGTCCGAGAATATTTAAAAAGACACCACTTTGAATTTTATAGAGTCTGAGTTCTGATTCTTATTTACTCATTTTTAGCTAAAAATGCTTAAGATACAAATCCTGTCAAGCAGTAACGGAACACTGACATTTAAGGGTTAATGTTTCTGGTGAAACTGTTTCCAATATTTAATATAAATTTAGCCGCTTTTGTGTTTGATGGCCATGTTCTTAGTTGCATACAACGCATGAGGGATAGGCTGCAGAGGCAAAATATACAAGGTTCAATGAGCCAGTATCAAAACTTCAAATACGTTCAAATAAATAAGTCTAAAAAAGTTGGGACAGTGTGCAACTGTGAATAAAGACAGAATGCAGTGACTTAGAAATCTCCACGAGGCCATGCTGTTGTAATATATGCAGTGTTTAGCGGTGTCTTGCTTAAATATGTAAGGCCTTCTCTGAAAAAGATCATTTGGACAGGAGCGTATGTTGCTCTAAAACCTGTGTAAACCTTTTAGCACTAATGGTCCCTTTTAACATGTGAAAGCTGCCAATTCCAGCTTTGCTCTTTGCCTCGGTCCATGTTTAAAAGTTTTGAGTTTTATGTTCACGTCTAGCTTCTGTTTTGCGTGATTGAGGCTTAACCACTATTTGCGGATGGTGTAGCGAACTGGTATCATGCCTGTTTTTAATGCAGTGCCACTGGAGGGCTGGGGAGATTGGCCTTGTCCGTTGCGCACAGAGATTTCTCCAGATTTTCGGAATATTTTGATGCGGTTATTATACTGCAGATGACAAAAATATTAAGACTTTCATGTTGAGGAACATTATTCTGAAATTGTTCCATAATTTATAGCCACGTTTTTTTGTTTATTTTGTTGTTGGGTTTTATTTTGCAGGTAGCACCTTGGTAGCATTGGTACCAAGATTGGTAGCAGCAAAGCGCAATCCTTAATAGTAGCGTGGTTGGATTTAGGCATTGAGTATTGCACATTAAGAGCTGTACAGACCCCAGTGTGTGCATGTGTGGTGTTTTTCACATGGGTACATTCACTGCTGTTGTTTATTGTAGAGTCTGACAGCAGCTGGAAGGAAAGACCTCTGAAATTTCTCTTTTGCACACTAAATTATTTCATTTTGCTATTTCATGAAAATAAAATGGTAAAAAGTCTCAGTATAAACATGTGATATGTTTGATTTGTTCTCTGTTGTGAAGAAAACATGAGTTTATGACATCTGCAAATCATCACAGTCTGCTTTTATTTATTTTCCACAGCATCCCAACACTTTCTGAATTTTCTGTTGGATTACTTCACTGTCTGACAAAGACTGAGGGAATATTCAGAGGGAAAGGAAGAATAATAATGAGACAGCAGTATGTGCATGTATAGGAGCTGCTGTTGCACCATCCAAACTTCATATCCCAATTAACTCAGACACCTGAGAATAAAACATAGAAGTCACCAGCTTTTATGATACTGCACAATGCTAAGCTAACAGCATGTACAGGCTGATTCCTGGCACCATAACTAACAGTTAGGTAAAAACAAAGGGAGCACAGGAGGCAGAGAGAAGGTAAAAATATTAAAAGGATGAGAGAAAACATGATGTAATAACAAAGATTGCTTTCATATCACTCATTTTGATTTGAGCCGCTGTTAATAAAAACCCCCACTAATGTGCAGCTTTAACGTTTGCAATAAAAGCTTTTCATTTCACTGATGTCTATCTCTAAGCACTGATATAAAACAATAATGACAGAGGCTATATCTAGTTCATAAAAGCTTCTGCGGTGAGTGTTAAAGCTCTCTGCGACTGGACTGATTGGTTTTTTTTGTTTTGTTTTTCCCCCCTGGGATGTTACTCGAGTTTACAGGAAGTGGTGCATTTTAAAATTTACAGTTTTTCAGAAATAAATAAAGAAGAGAATCAAATGCAAGGGCAACGTCAATAGACAAAAAGTGGCCATTTGTTTCAGGTTCACATGAATTTTTATCTTTTACCTCTTTGCGTTCATTTCTCCATGTAGGTATACTACTTTACAAAGGTCTGAGCTCCCAGAACGGCCCTACACGATCGTGTTTCCCCACCTTCCCCACCTGTGGAGTCATGTGCCCATGGACTGAAGTGCTGAGTAAATAACGGCTGAATAAAAGAGTCTGTCGAGCTGCCGATGATGTGCTTGCCCGCTTCATGCTAAGATTGCATCATGAAAAACATCAGCTGTTGCATTCCACTCGCCCACCACATTCCGCCAGCCGCCACGAGCTGCTGATCTGTAGCCTGAGAACAACACTGAAAAGACAGATTGCAGCCATCACTTACACACATAGCCTCGCTTCTGCAGGAACGAATCCCTCTAAAGTTGACGCTGCGCAGACAGCACTGGATTGTGCAACTCTGAAAGTGAGCCAAAGCACAAAAAAAGCACAGATGTTCAAAAGGAGAGTAAATAAACCTCCTTGTTGGCATCCAGGAAATAATCCTCCCAAATAAACCACTCTATTAAAGAGAAATTGAATGGACATGGACGACATTTACAATCACTATAAATGTTCTCTTCTTGGGCAACAAAAGTAATGGGATACATATAAAGTACCAAGCATGCTAGAAACACAAAAGCTTGCTTTTAAGTCCACTTAAAGATAAGTGAGTAGGTGCTACTGAATGCTCCAAACAATAATGTGTTATTGAAAATACAAAGCAGTAAACAGCGGGGGACTCGATTTGTCATCTCCAGAACATCTGTGTGGAAATAAATACAGTGTTCACAGACAGTGCTGTGTGAGAAAACACTAACCTCGGTGATGACATGGTGCCAGAGCACAAAGTCCAGTCGCTCTGCTTTTACTTCTTCTCTCTCTCTCTCCCCGAGAACGATGGACACGTATTGTCAGTTCTTGTCAAAAAATAGCACGAGGCCTGTTTCACTCCGGCCACCAGAGAGCCAAGGAGTGGGATGCCATTTCTCAGCTCATTACAGAGCTACAGTCTGCCTTATTGGTGTCACAAAGCAACACCTTGGGAGAGCTCACACCAAAATACCATCCTCCTCTCCGAGTACATGCATTCATTTCAATGTTATATTTATCCAGAAAAGTTTGGTAGTTACTTTTCTGTTGCAACAGAAATTCTGCGGCATGCCGATGACCTCAACAACCGTGATCACGGCTTTCGTGGACGCGGTTGTCAAGGTAATACCGAGGGTCGCTCACTCCATGATGGTGGTAGAGCCGTTTGAATGGATTCATCACATAAAAGGCAGCACTTGTGCGTTCAGTGTTTATGTTTGTATTCAGAGGACGAAAACCAATTATGGCTGCTCACTTCTAACTAGCTGCACCAGAGTTCAAGGTTCAGCTCAATTACGTGAGTGTTATTAACTAGTGAGTTACAGTACTGGGCAAAAGTGTTGAGCTTCCCCTTATTTCTTTATATTTTGCTTGGAAAATGGGAAATTTGCCAATCAGGCACAACATTCTGACCACTGACAGGTGAGGTGAATTACACTGATTATCTCTTCATCATGGCACCTGTTAGTGAATGGGATGCATTAAGGAGCAAGTGAACATTTTGTCCTCAAAGCCGATGTTTTAGAAGCAGGAAACATGGGCAAATGTAAGGACTAAGACAACATTTTGATGGCTAGATGACTGAACATCAGAGCATCTTCAAAAGTCCAGCTGCTGTGGGGTGTTCCTGGTCAGCAGGATGTGCACTTTTCCAAGGAAGGAAAAGTGGTGAACCAGTGACAGCGTCATGGATGGGCAAGGGTCACTGATCCACGTGGGGACCGAAGGCTGGTCTGTGTATTCCAATCTAGCAAACAGACTACTGCAACTCTAATTCCTGAAAAACTTCATGCTGGATAGAAAGGTGTCAGAATATACAGAGTATCACAGTTTGTTGTGTGTGTGGCTCCTTATCTGCAGACCAGCCACAAGGTCCATGCTGACCCCCATCCAGCGGTGGATGGGGGTCAGGTGCTTCATTATCTGGGGAACACCTGACAGCAGGATGCTCTATTGGAAGATGCCAAGCCAGTGGGGCCAGTGCAATGCTTTTGGCAATGCTCTACTGGGAAACCTTGGGTCCTGACATCTATGTGGATGTTGCAGAACAATTTTGAGGTGTTGACTTGACCTTCAATTCCTCTCAATCAAATCAAGCATCTATAAGAAGTCCAATCCATGGAGGCCCCACCTCACAACTTACAGGACTTAAAGGATCTGTTGGTAAGATCCTGGTGCAGATACCACCGCACACCTTTCGGAGCCTAGTGGAGTCCAAGGCTCTGCAGCAAAAGGAGGACCAACATAATATTGGGCAGGTGATCATGTTATGCCTGATCGGTGTAGGTGCAGCAATTAATTGAAATTTGCAAACACACATGGAAATACAATATGAAATGCAAACACAGGGTTTTTACAATTCTAATGAGCTTGAAAGTCAATCGTACTTGTCATTTCTTTAAGTAGTCTTTGGGAAAAGTTCTCCAGGTTTCTTGAAGCACATTCAAAGCTCTTCTTTGGATGTTTGCTGTCTTTTGTACTGATCTCTATCAAGATGATCCCACACTGCTTCAGGGTTGGGGTCCAGGCTCTCAGAAAGTCCAATCCATGACTGATAGTCAAAGTCAAAGTAAACTTTATTGTCATCTCTGCTATATACAGTACAGTATACAGAGAGATGACGAGACTCCAGTTCCACTCAGTGCAAAAGACAACAATAAATATAGGAAGAGTAAGAATAAATATACACTTTGAGACCACGATAAGGGGAGTAAATATACACTTTGAGGTAAAAAGGGTTAATATCAGTCTAAAATTTACAATTTACAAGATTTAAGATTTAAAGTGACCTTGAAGTGGTTTAAAATGATCAAAGTAGCAGCTTTACAGTTTACAGTATGAGTGATTTAAATTGATCTTGAGTGAAATAAAGTGACCAACATGAGCAGGATTCCTGAGAGCAGGACTGTCCATAGAGCAGCATCTGTATTTACAAAGGCAGTGGTATGTGGAGTGCATTAGAGTCAGTTAATGGTTTGTGTGGGTGTGTGTGGTGGGGGGAAGTGGGGGAGCCGGTAGTGAGTTCAACTAGTGTTCAACTGTGTTTTTCTGTCCAGGTATGCTTTTACTGTATTGGCAGTAAAAGCATACCTGTAGATGAAATTAGATGGAACTAAAGGGCTACATGTATTTCTTAGGTCATGTATTAAAGTCTTTGCTAGACTTTTTCCTATTTCTTAATGACACAGCTATTAGATGCTTTTCATATACTTCTTCTTTTGTCTTGCACTTGTCCATTTTCCATAATTTTTTTAAGGTCACACTGTTTTCAGGTGATAGCACTGATCAAATCACGTACTGTTTTAATACACTCAACTAAAGAAATTGGAACAAATTGTGTTTTTCAGCAGGCTGCTAGTAAAAAAAATTAAGCTTTAGGCTCCAATTAATTGGAGCCTAAAGCTGCAATTAATTATTGGTTCTTTGCTAATTTGTCTGTTATGTATAGACACAAAATTGGTTGATCCCTTGAGTTAGATACCTTTTTTTATCACTGAATGCTGCATAGGTCAATGTTAAGTGGTTGAGCAAACAAAAAAGAAAAAAAAAATCTTCAAATGGTCAGATGAAAGCAGCAACAGTCGGGGTATAAGTAGGAATCTCCATCACTACCACCCCAGTACTCTGCCCCACCCATATAGTGAGGCAAGACCACTCCACTCCCACCCTCACCCCCCCAATAAAAAAGAAGAAAATGTGTTAAATATTGCCTACTTTCATCTCTTTCCACAAATTCTCAGATCTCAGATTTTCCAATTTGTTAAACACAACCTATCATCCTCATTTTCCAGCTCCTCAGTTGTATTTTTGTCCATGCGTGGAGGGGTTTCCAGCATTTCAGGGGTTTTTCTTCATTTCTCTCCACTGAGACTGGTCCATAATGAAATTTGCAGTGAGTTCAAAAGCAGAGGTGTGTGCTCACGCAGAGCTCTCCGACATCAAAAATCAACTTTTAAGTATTTTTCTGTTTTCGGGCTATTTCTTTCTCATATCCCATTTATTACATAACATTTTGTAAGGTCTGTCAAAATGCAGTCGTTAATGTGGCTCAGGCTGATCTCAGTGTCTGAAGCTCACTGCACCCTGATGCCAGTTATATGTTGCAGGTGTGTTTATGCCCACAGCTGGCTGTGTGTGACACTTTCTTTTGACTTTGATATTAACCCGAATAGTTCATTTATGATACTTTTATGAGCAGATGGTAAATAATGCACTGTGGTCTGGTGTACGTCTGTTATACACTGATTCCATGTTAAATGGCAAAATTGCTTTTATCAGGGAACTTCTACCTAAAAAACTTCTTTCAAAATATGGTAAATAAATACCATATTTATATGGATTTGAAAACTCCCTGCAGTCACTCAGTTTAATATTTGTATACATGAATCCTTTGCCAGTATTTTTTTTTCTGCTATTTTTTTCAAGTCAAACTGAGAACATTGAGTTTACGGCAATTAATTCTGCAGCCAGCATGTGACATACACCCACAGTGTCTAAGGTCTCAGTGGGTCTCTGAAAAGCATGACAAGCACTAGCAAACTAATCATAAAGGTGCGCTGGGTTTGTACAGGCTCCCGTTTGCTTAACGTGCGCAGAGTTGTGAATGAAAGTTGCATGAGTCATTGTCACATTAACAACATGCTGTGATCTGCAGATAGAGCATGAGATACGGGGGTGAGAGGTATCATATGAGCAGCGTGTGGTAAGCATTGTGTATTTTTGCTGTCGATGCTGGCTCGATCTAAGCCATGCATTTTATATGGTGTCAGTGTGTACTGTGTGTATCTATGTGTATCACTCATAGGCTGTATATTGAAACATTTCTCCATAGTCATCGATTACTCTTCGAATTCTAGCTTTTGAAGCTTTGACTTTAGAATAATAACAGCTAATACTAGCAAATTTGGTAATAACATCATATTCATACACTGTAAACTATATGGCTCTACTAGACTCGGAAAAACTGAGGGATAAACTTAGCGGATAGGCTGTACCAAACAACAGAACACATTACACAAGTCAGCTAATGTGTGTGCAGGTTTTAAGCTAACGTTATGTCAGCTAATGTTAGGCTTGAATGTCTGAAGAATCACACTTTCCCTTTAATAAACACTTTGATTACATTCTCACGTTGTATGAGAGTTTATTCACTAAGGGTCTGACAACGTTAGACCCACTTCAGGAAAAGTTTGTGTAACTCCAGCTAACAAAGGCTAACAGCAGCAAAAACATCAGTGCTTACATACAGTATCGGTATCAGTATCGCTGTCATTAACATTAGTGAGCTAAAGTTTTACAGCCTCTTTCAGAGTAAATAACTGTGGACTGTGACTTCCTTCACTCACCAGATAAAGAGCGTTTGAGATGACTTGGTGGTGAAAAGATAAAATATCACAACATACTTAATTGTCACCATATATATGTATGTATAAAAAATGTTTCTATACATAAACATTAGTAGAAGCACATTGGCCAGCTGTGGCTGTTATGGGGTACAGAAGGTTAAAGTCATCTTTATACACTGAGACCAGAAAAGTGATTTGGGCCTCTAGGGATAGGCTGCACCCACCGCATAGAACAATTGTGTGGTGGGTTCATTTTTGAACCTTTCCAATATGATTCAACCTTGTAGCAGCTTCAGCTGACAGGTGTGCCAGTGGAGGCAGTTGCAGCCATCAGCTAGGTCTCGCCTCCAGAGCTATAGCAACATCTAGGTGGTGCTGTGGGGCTATATCCTGCTAAATGTACAATAGATTGGTTATGCATGTTTTCCTACATGATTTGTCAATTTAAAGATGTTAAATATCTCATTAAAATATAATATTTTTACAAAGCAGAATAACAAATACTGTAGCTGGGAAGTGGCTCAGAAGAAAGGCAGATTTATCCCACCACTGCTGTTATTTACTGGTAAAGCTGACACATAAAGACTGTACCTGCAGGGGCTTCCTCTGTACCATAACACCCACGTCGTCATCTGATAGCAAGCATACACAAAACACAAACACACTGTACACCAGCAGCTATGCACTTGCTGTTATTTAAATAAGATTTATAAAATAAATAGGCTGATGATAAGGACATCGACCACTGACCACTTAATATTCATGGGCAAAGCACTGGTACTTTATCACCGAATAACAGCAGGCTAATGTGCACAATATGCATTTAGGCCTACTGTGTAGTGAACCTAATGCTACTATTCTAAAAGCATTAAACTTTAAAAAAAAAAAATTATATTGTGTATATTCAGATATTAGTGTCTGGCTCTCCTGCTGTTAGCTATTGCTCCAGGGCACTCGGCAGATGTGCAGTAGGTGATGCTGTCCTTTGGTGATTGTGATGATTTGATACAGTAGGTTTTGATATTTTTGGTGGGTTCACTGAGAAATCTAATGTAGTCCTCTACTACGTGGTTCCAGTTTATTTCAGTGTGTTTTTAAGACAAATGGGAAAAGTGAGTGTCCCAACCAGCAGGTCTAAGAGAGAGGGTGGGACTAATTGTGCCAGATTTTGGACTAATTCTCCAAATTGTTGAGGAACTATTTCACAAAAATCGCCTTCACCCATGTGGTAGCTCTGCAGGTAAATTGAGGGATTGCCAAAATTAGGTTGCATTCTCTTTGGGTAATAACTGTCTGGGAAATAAATTTTATGTCAGTCCATTCAACTGAAAAATATGCTGACACAACAAAAAGTTAGTAGGACGAATTTTCCCCAGAAATTTACTCCAGCTTCTCCCGGGGCGAAGGGGGGTTGTCGCAGATGCCAAACAGGCCATCTGGAAGATCCAGCAGCAGGTCCAAGATCAGTGTGCAGAGAGCAAAGGGAGGTCCAGTCCAGTGCAGTGCTGCATCTACACTGCTGCAGCTGCTCCCCAATATGAGTTATACCCCAAGACAGCTGAACTGCTGCCGACTTAGAGGTGCTGATCCACATCGCTTTCAGCCAGCAAAGTGCTCCAGCGCACATCAGCAAAGTACGGGTCACTGAAGCAAGAAGGACGGTGTCATCGGCAAAGAGCAGATGTCACCTGTATGTCACAGATTTGAACCCACTCCATATCCTACCAGCACCTCAGAATCTAATGCTGCAAAAAGAAAACACAAAAAAAAACCCCACAAAGTGACTCTGCTGACTGCCCTTGCCTGCACGCCAAGGATACACAATGCTCACTTGGAGCTTAGAGGGACCAAATGGCTTGCACCAGCAATGCTGGCAGTCTATACTCCCACAGGATATGTCAGACTGTACTGTCAAAACCTTTTCCAGATACACAAAAGCACATGTAGACATAGCAGCAACTCAGTGAGCCCTTTCATTCAGCATGACAGAATCTATGAAGGTGTAAGGCAAATATAAAAAAGAATTACCTCCAACTGTTTTCTTTTTGTTGTCCTCCCAGTACGGCAGTGATCAAGTCAAATGTATCTGGCAGAGGATCGCTTCCTGTTTGCTCTACGAGAGAGATGGAAAACAGAAATCAACCGGTGATATATCTCTGCAGCAACTGCACACATATCATTTTAACTGGCCCCTCCATGACTCTTAAGTATACAGAGGTGGCGACATGGGCTGTGAGGTTAGATTTTTATCATGTGGAAGAAGGCGTGCACGTGTGTGTGCGTGTGTGTGTGTGTGAGAGAAAGAGGGAAAAAGCAGGAAAAATCAATATTTCATCTTATCAGGTGTTTATCTGAAGGGCCGTGCAGTAAATATCATGATGGATGGTTAGAGATGTGCTGGAACAGTGCGCATTACACTAACAGGTCAAGGTGTTTCTCACACACAGAAATACAGAGAGCGAAAAAGGAGGAGGAAAAGAGGCGAGGGCCGACGATATCAACAAACTCTAAATCTTTCTATTCTTGTCAAAACAATCCTTTCTTTCCTTTCCTCTGAGAGATATGGAGAAAATACACAACCACAATTAATAATAGTATGGTGCTAGTTAACCTCAAGTCTTCTCCGATTAGCAGCTGTATCCTTCATCCCTTGTCTCTGTGCGTGTGTGTGTGTGTGTACATGTGCTGGGATCACACACAAAGGCAGCAGCATAACTGACAGTAATGATCATATATTACTACAAGCTGTTTATGCTTTTATAGCATATAGGTGAAAGGAACCCTCTGCATGCATTTACGTTCCAGATATGGAGAGTTGCCTCACACTGCCTGGGAGGGTTAAAATTCATTCTCACTGAGCCCAGTGTGTTCAGATCTGTGCTGCAAGCACATTCACACGTGATCTACATGCATTTACAGTGCTCTACATACAGCACATGCATTTATATTTTAAATAACTCTTTGAAATACAACCTAACTTGCAAAATTCTAGTTCCGTATTTTTTCCCTTTTGGAAAAATATTTAATTAAAATGTTTGTAGTTTCAGCCTTGTTAAATGTTTCAGAAGAATAGTTTTTTTACTTGTCCATAGTCTCTTGTAAATGTTACACAGATTATCTTTTTCCTTTGGAGAGGATCCGTTCGTACTTTATTTGAGCTCGTATACATTTTTGTGTTGTAATTTGCAGGACTGCACTTGATTTTAGCCTTGAATTTTCTTGATATTAAAACAAGAAAAAAAGCAGCAAAACACTTCTTCATGCTTAAAGTTTCCATCATATCCCACTTAAGAAAAGCATACTTATTAGATTAAAAATAATATGTGAAGATCCAGAAGTATACAATGAAAGCAAAATAGAAATCTTTGCTGAATTCAGATTGGCTTGGGTTTGCAGCAAATGAAGTTGACCTAAGACACTGGTAGGTTTTACAGAGTGACCCATCTTTACAGGAAACATTCAAAGACTGGCATATGATAACTTTCAACAGGGGAAGACATTTAAGGGACAGGTAAGTTAAACTGTGTCAGCACTCTGAAATGATAAACACTATAAACTTACTTCTTAAAGGCTACTTCAAACGTGGTACCTGTGTGTTTAGTCCAACTTTCTTGTTCCCTGTGGCTACTGGTTTTGTCGTTTGCTGGATTTCTCTGCATTGTATGTGCAGCACAATTTGTTTAAACCTAAATCTGAATTACACTTTCTTTATTTTTACTATCTCTTTGTCAGCTTCAGTTTTGTGTCCCTATGAATTTTGACCTTAACACTAAACAGGCACAATGCTAGGATTTTCACAATAAAAATATTTACCATCACAAGATGCTTTGCAGGTGTATTGTTTGCTATATTTGCCATCTTAGCTAGCATGGAGCCTTTGTACAGACTCACAGAAATGTCATGAATAGGTTGTGATGGTGGTAGAAGAAAAGTACTACTGCATGTAATTCCAATTTCTAATCCAAAAGCATGAATGTCTTGACCAAATGTAATGGCATCCATCCATTTTTTTCCACTTACCCAGTTCAGAGTCACAATCCTATCCCAGCTGTCATAAGGTGAGAGATGGGGTAGACCCCTACACCCACTGAAAAAAAATGTTGGATTTTGAGGTAGTCCATCCAATAGTTATTGAAATATTCACATCCTGACCTAAGTGGGAGACACATGGAAATGTCAGTAAGGTTTATTACACTGACCAGGCCAAATCTACTGTAAACAAATGTTGCCATCATCGGTTCAAAAATTCCCACAGCTTTAACACAAGAAGCAGAAAATAAAAGATAAATGATTAAAAAAAAAACTACACAGCCAGTGTTCCACAGAAAAACGACAGAAATTGATAACACACTAATAACATGTAATGTACGTACGAAAATTACAATGAACCACACGACACACAATAAATCTTTATAAGCAGTCACGAATAGAGCATGGCCTCGGAGAACTTGTGACTCGATAACTGCTGGCCTCAAGCCCTGGGTTGGACAATTTAAGCCTGGGCAGGTGGAGTAAAGGCATAACTGTCTGTGCAGCTTTAGCAACTTTCAGTGAAAAGTCTGTGAAAAAGGCAAAACACTGATGAAACGTAGTTCTAAATGAATAATATACAAATACACTGCATATCTACAGCATGAGAACACAGCAGAGACTGAAAGTTGTTCCAATCGCATTTCCAGCTTTTGCAGGCAAGCGGTTAGTAATTGAGCACAGCTTCCAGTTATGATTGTGTGAAAGTGTGAAAATCCTGCCTGAAGTACTAAAGAGCACATCAACAACAACGTGTTGATAAGAGTTGAAGCTGATGATGTCTCTTCACTGTCACTTCCACGCTTCTCCTGTGTTTTTCACATGTAGGTGTTTGGTGACAGAAAACAGGGAAGATTTTCCAAGAAATTTGAAAAGATTGACTTTGATTTTTTACATGTTAAAAGAACTGGCAATATATTAAAGTTAAACACATAGAAGCAGCATCTACTAGCACTGATACTGTATCTGACAGCGAAGCCTTTCGTAGAAAGCCAAGAAGTAATCTGTATCTGAGATTAAAACTGTGCAATGGGCCTTAATCCTTCCTGGAGCGCACACATACACGCTGATGAAGCCCGGCAGCATAAATCACACTTCCTGTACGCAGCTCGAAAGCACGCTTTAATTGAAGCATTCCACTCATTTAAAAGGTGGCTGTCATCCTGCAGCCACAGTCAGCGGAGCTTTTATCTGCGATCAGGATTCCAAGATGAGTAAAAACACAACTGGCAGCCAAATTTAGTATCATACTGGTACACGGTGAGCATGCTCAGTTACAATTTGCATATTTATCTCTTTAATTTCCACTACAGCCTGCATGCAGGACAAAATTCACTCTAAAATCTCTTTTCTCTGCCCTTTTTTTCATCTTCGAACAGCAGGACTTGGAGACCTTCACTCTGTCTGTCCTTTTCTACATTAAGTGCCGTGTTCATCAGAACCTGTCTGACAGTTCTCTGTACAGCACTGCCAGAGCCAGCCTGAGGAGGGGCATCAAACAAGCTAAGGAGGCCTCCAGGAGGAGGACAGAGGGCTTCCTCACTGACAACAACCTCTGCCAGGTGTAGAGAGGCATCAAAGCCCTCACCAATTACAAAGGCCAGAGCCCCCCCACCCCTGACAGCAGCCTCAAACTCGCAAAGGAGCTCAACACCTATTTTGCTCAGTTTGAGACCACCCCTGGTTGGGCTCATCTCTGATGGAGATGAGACAGCGTACAGGGCGGCGGTAGAGAACTTGTCCCACTGGTGTTCAGAAAATAACCTGAAGCTGAAAGTCCTTAAAACAAAAGAACTCATAATGAACTTCAGGAGGCACAGACAGGTCCACTCCCCTTTCTTTATAAATGGAGAACGGGTGGAATCTGTCTCCACCTTCAGGTTTCTGGGCATCCACTTCTCCACCAATCTCACCTGGACCCACAACACCATCGCCCTGGTAAAGAAGGCCCAACAGTAGCTGCACTTCCTCCGTGTCCTGAGGAAGAAGAACCTGGACCAGAAGCTGCTGCTGGCCTTCTAGTCTCCTCAGTGGAGACCATGCTCTCCTACTGCCTGGGTGTTTGGTACGCAGGGGCCAAAACTGAGAATAGGAAGGCTGCACAGAGGGCATTAACACCGCCCAAAAAATCACTTGGTACCTTCTGGCCATCACAGGTGACCCCTTACACCTGTTTGACCTGCTGCCCTCTGGTCGGCGCCTCAGGTCAATCAGGTCCCACACCTCCAGACTCACAAACAATGAACCCTATCCCCCCACAACCTACCCCTTACCACCCACCTCACTAATCTGAGCCATGGTCTGAGTAACTCCATCACTTAGGCCACTCACACATGGACTCTATTCAGACCATGTCTCTTTGCACTACTTCCAAGCACTTTGCAACTATTTTGTTCTCTAACTTGTGCCTTTCTCTTATTTTTGTATACATTTCTGTTGTTTTGTATTTATTCCTACTGTCTACTATTTATATTTTATCCCCACAATTTTCTTGTACATATACAATAAGAATAAAGAGCTATTCTATTCTGTTCTATTCTATTCTTTTCTTCCCTTCAACATTCTTTCTTGACCTTTTCACGACTTCTCTTGCTGCACCATTAGCATGTGCACCTCCAGTGAAATGCACCATTAAGTGTGTTGCTTCACAAGATTGAACTCCCCATCATCACCTGACTCCACAGATTAGACAATAGTGAAACTGAGTGCCAGGGTCTAATCAAGTTGTAGGCAGGGCTTGGCTCATTTGTAGCTGAGTGACGTCCGCCTCGGGCCAGGGACATGGAGCTCTTCAGTAACACCTATCTTTAAATAAATCAGAAGAGCGCTGAGAGCAGAATGGGATTTAACACACAGCGGACGGGGAATAAATGTGTGGTTACAACCTGGATATAAAAGCAAAATTGCAAAAATATTTGTGTCATTTTACGCCCGATGCTATTTTCTATTGTAAAGAGGTGAAAAAAATCATAGTAAATTACATATAACCATGACTGACTTTGTCAAAGTGCTTTAAAAAATCTGTTTGCATCTAAATGATTGCAGCCAGTACCTTCTGATGGGCTGTAAATCATTATTAGGGGTGAGGTTACCATCCATGTTGGTCACCAAATACCATTGCCTATTACTTACCAAAACCATCAGTGTTACAGTGTATACCTCACCCACTGTTCTCCTTTTCCTGTTAGCCAATTATACTTTTGTCAGCCTTGTTAACAGTTCGGATTTTTATCACTTATCTTCAGAATTAGTAACATTCTCACCACGCTCAGCTGCAGTTTTGTGTCTAGGGTGCAGTCATTCAGGTGTTATACCTTCTTGTCACTTTTGGCACAACGGGGAAAGATTTTCTAAAGTTTACTTTTGAAAAAACAAATGAAATATCTGAGTGTGTCAAACTGAGTGTAATTCTTTATTCGCTCTGATACAGTATACTCTCAGTAAGAACAGACCCTAAGCTGTTAATGTATTTTTAATGTCTAACTGCAATGGGTGAACAAAGCGTAATGGCACTCTATCCAATTATTGTGATTTCGTTTAAAGCTGCATATGTCTTATAGGGGCACTGCAAAAACATTGGGTTGCCAATTTTTAGGAATAATGTCCATCTCTGTTATGTTATTGATTCTCACTGAAAAAAAAGAGTAATTTGCAGCATTTTTTCTCCTTTTTACTTCTGACGCTATACAGTAAAGACCCTACAATACTAGAGAAAACCCCCCAATTAAATCTACATATAGCAAATCAGGTCTTTAGAGGAAACAAAGAAATAACTATACTCTAAGTAAATTTAAGTACTGTGTAATTTCCTGGTAATTTAGTGAAAAACAGCAAACAATATTTCCCAATCTTAAATCATAAGTACACTGTACTTTCTGGGGTGTGGACCATGTTAACCTTACCTAATTTCTAGGTATTTTACAGGTAAGGACACAAATTATACCATAAGTAATTTTAAGTAGTTTGTAATTACTGGGGAATTTTGTGAATGAACAATATTTCCACCTCTTACATCGTATATACTTCTGCACTTTTCTGGATATTTGGCCGTATTATGGAGTGAATTAACCTTGCCTTTCTATATCTTTAATTTTTT
Source organism: Etia nguti (assembly GCA_015106755.1). Classification (NCBI taxonomy): domain Eukaryota; kingdom Metazoa; phylum Chordata; class Actinopteri; order Cichliformes; family Cichlidae; genus Etia; species Etia nguti. The sequence goes on along the minus strand of VUQG01014280.1, from coordinate 32,270 downwards.
TCAGGTGTCTGTTCTAACTGATGACACAACTATCTTATCTTGCAAGCTTGAACTATCACAGGACATAAGTGACTTGGGGTTTAGTGTATTCATGCTGTCTGTTGATCCCACAGAGTGTAAACAGTGAAGTTGTAAATATTGCCTGCAAAAGACTTAAACTCAACATGCTGCATAATTTACTACATAACTGTATGTAGTAAGTCAGCTTGGGTTAAGTTGGCAGCTACCCATTATGTGTTTGTGATAATATCTGGGATAAAGCAGTGTAAATTGCAAATTTGTTGCCATCTACATACATAGAAATTCACATTGATTACATCCAGAGTCCAGGCAGAACCTCAAAGATTTGAAAAATGAAAATTCTTCCACAAATAGTGACATTGTTGCTACAGGATGGCATTTAACTGCAAAGTGACATAAATGCTCGGTAACCTTGGTTTTATATAGAAATATAAATAGAATACATCCATTTGAGTGGCAGCGGAGTTTAGTCTCCTACTGCAAAGAAATGCATTTTAGACGAGTTGCATCTATTGACTGACTCAGGGCATTTTCACATCTATAGTTTCTTTACTCTGAGTTTGTAAAGCTTTTCCCCGTTGCTTGGTTTGTTTTCACACACAGAAAAATTCAAATAAACCCCAAGTGAACCAAAATTATTCACTACAAAGTAGTTTGTTTGGAACCGAACCGAGACCACCTCCTCCAAAGGGGCTCGGTTCGATTATTTTGGTGCACACTGGAGTGCATTTACTGTGTTCACACCTGCACAGATGAAGCGCACCAAGGGGGGAAATGAACCAGGGTTTAATTTACACAGAGGTGTGATAACACCCTTAGATGGATTGCAACGTGTCTGTATTTATAAATTAGATGGCCATTGTCTTCAAACGTTTGCCAAGCTGTCTGAGAGTGATTGCAGTCACTCCGAGTCAGACCATGATTATTTGGAGACAGGTTGAGGGAGTTGATTCCTTCAACCTCTGGGTGACCAGATGGTCATCAAAACTACTTGCAGCTGGTTTCCACGTGCAAAGAGTTTTCCTAGTTGTAGAGAGTTGGTCGACTCATTTTTCAGAAACAGCTTCTGGCCTTGTGTCAGTTAACAAAATTAAAGCAATGGACAGAATATTGAAAATATTGTAGTGAATGATGGCTCATTCTGGTGAATAGTAATTTTGTTCAAAAGACTGACCTTCAGTGTATAAATGTACATGCCAAACATATTTTTGTCTTCTTCTGATATGGTAAAGGCTGTGCACATTAAATGATAACTGGCTGTTTACCATCACACTGTGTCACCATCATGCCACCGTAATTTACACAATTTTACACATACACTGTTTATTTAAATCTCAAGCTCTTGCTTGAGACAACAGTTTCCCTTTGAAGGAACAAATATATTAGCACGTAAAGCCTAAACCATTAAGTAATTGCCAAATAATGATGAAATTAAGCATTTTTAAGTTATGGAATAATCCTGTAGACCAGTGTTTCTCAACCTTCTGGAGTCACGGCACATATTTCACATTAGAAAAATCACACGGCACACAACCAAACAAAAATTTCACAAAAAGCATATTAAAATTTTCCCCGCGCACCAGGTATAGCTGAATTGGCTCGGTTTGTCCCCAGTATACCTTTTTTGCTTTCTTCTGGCCACTACTCATGCTAGGGCCTTCATCTGGGTTGACGTTTTCTCCACGACCCAGGTCAGATTGACTACTTTTTCTTTTCAAATATTTATCTATTGCTATAACACACTGCCTTATCTAACAGCATGACTATTATGTAATTTTTTCTTTGTCTTCTTCTGTTTTACTGGCAGTTGGCAACCCATTTAATTCTAGCAGGTAGCTGTACTGCCCTCTAGTGGAAGAGAATGTAATTGTTCTGCCCGTTACTCACGCCGGTCGCTTAGAGACCGTGGTTGGGAAACACTGCTATAGACTAATAGGAAAAAACAAAACAAACTTGTCCCATATGTGCTCTGCTTGGAGTGAATTAATTATTTTGTATATTGTCACTTATCCCTGTATGTTGATGACACCCATCTGTACTCGTCAGTCAATATAAGTCAAATAACTAAGTCAACTCTTTTTCTGTCTTACAGATACACAAAAAAGGCAACAACAGGCAGATTTATTGTTGTTGGATGCTACAGGCTGTCTTTAGGTCATAAAACTATATCACTTGCATAGATATTGCATATTTTATAACTGACTTGAATTGTTATAAGGCCTTTTCAAGGCTGTCAGAACATCAAAATTTCTATATTACCCATTTTATTTTAGTTTATTCATACTGACCTTCATATGATTGGATCTGCACTTATTTCATTCTCTCTGGCTAATGTCTTTGGTTTCTTCTCTGCTCTCTGAATTGAAGAATAATTGCTAAAAACTTTGGGTTATTATATTGCTTTGTCCTTTATCCCGTCAGCTCATTATCTTTCTCAATTATTAAATATTTTTTAAATTGTGTTATGAAGATTTCTCGATTATTACTGATCATGGAAGCAGACATTTCTGCAAAGATGTAATAGATACTGAGCCATAAAGGCTATGATGTGACAGCATACTGTAAGGTAAACCCTGCAGCCCAGGAGAGAGAGGGAGACCTGATGGTCCGATGGTATCTTAACTTAACTCAAAGACATAATTGGCCTTGGTGATGAAATCAGTGGTGGGACTATTAGTTGTCTTTCACAGAGAATACCTCAGAGGCACAGGGTTGTTTTTTTTTTCACAGGTTAATGTCAAATTTGAGAAATAATCAAAATGTTGCACTGCTTATTCTAAGAAAGAGTCTAATACAGTGTTTTTATGGCACTTTTTACAAACCCAATCCCCAACAGCTGCATTACTAGTAAATCTCACAAATCCATATTTTCACAATAGACCATAAAAGTCTTACAATTTCACACTGAGGAACATTAGTCTAATTTTTTTCCAGTATTTGTTGTTTTTTTGTCAGTGCGTGAACCTCTGCATATCTGTACTTCTTTCATGTGGCCTCTCTAAGATACACTTTTTATTCACAATCATGTTACTGATCTGCTGCCAATTAACTTCATTAGTTGCAAACTGTTACTCCATATGTTTCTTTTAGTACCACTTACTTTTCTAGCCTTTTTTTGCCCCTGTCTTAACTTTTCTGAAACATGTTGCTGCCATGAAATGAGCTAATATTTTTCTTACAGTGATACATTTTCTTGTGTCAAACATTTGATATCTTTTGTGAATACCATGGGTTTACTGTACTCACTGTAATCACTGTATTCTGTTTTTATTTTCATTTTATATAGTCTCCCAACTTTACTGGAGTTAGGGTTGTAGGTGAACAACTACTTTAAAAAATGTAGTAAAAAATGAAATTCTGTTGAATAATTCAGTACATGACATATGGCAGCACAGTTATGCGCCACAGTCTCATTTGCTGCTTTCAGTTTTAGATTTCCAAGTAAGTAAATTTTTAGTGATGTTGTGTGGGAGCACAGCTAGATGAGACTAACACTTCTGTACAAATAAAAAATTAAACCTCAAATTCTGACTATGAGCCCTCCTCTGGACACACACAGCTCTCACACCTTTCATTTTGTGAAAACAGACAGCCAAACAATTACACAGAAGGACATTACCAACAATTTGTGTTCTCATTAACTCTGATTTGTGGCAGTTTTGATTGCGGGAAGTGTTTTTTCATTACTGAGGTACATTAATTAAATTGGTTTGTGTACTACAAAATAGATTTAGGAAATGTGAGTTTAGGATAATTATTAAAAAAATATTCTGGAGGTCACGCTGATTATTTGACACCAGAGAGGATGAGTCTCTAACGACTTCCCAACCAGTTTCTGCCTGATTAAAATCAAAACCCAGAAGCTGTTCTCTCGCAGGTAGCATGTAGTTACAAAAAAGCCCCGAGGTTCTCTGAACGCACTGTGATCTCTGATTACGGCAGGATGGCTGGTGCATAGCAGGATCCAGATATTTGGCAGTGGTTAAAATAAATACTCAAAAAATGGAAAAGAGAGGAATGGAGCCAAACAGAAAAAAAAATCCCTGAAATAATCATTTTAACAGCAGGCACGCAACCGAGATGCCTGAGCTGACAAAGGTTTATCTTTCACACGATTTTAAGGTTCACTGGTCACAGTGACAATCCTCACTGCAGGAGACTGACCTTGTGTATTCGCGATAATCATCAGCGGATGGTACATGACATTAATAGCTGCCTGTTTTCAACAGGTTGGTGGAACATATTGCCATTACAATATCTTAATGAATGTATGCTACGCTGTGTAATCTTCATTAACATTCTGTGCATTTCTCACATTGTATATGAGTGCTTTAGTGGACCACATATGTCATATTAGCAGTGGGAGATTCATTTAACCACAACACAGAGAAAACAGAGAAAATGAAATGCTAATTTTGTCGGGGTCCCTGGGTCGTGGACTCAGGGCTTTGTGTTCCTCTTAGAGTTTTTTGTGATTCGTGTTAGTTTTAAGGATCTCTTGAGTTTTGTCTGGCTCCTTATTTATATTAGTGCGATGAGTAGATTTCCTGGAGCATTTATCATATCCTTTGTAGTTTGTTTTTTGGTCTTTTGGGTTTCACATTATTGAATTATCATCATTTGTGGTCCATGTCTGTTTCCTAGTCATCTAGGGCTCTGTCTCTGTGGTTGTCTGTCTCCCTATTAATTGTGTCAAGTCAGTCTTGTATCTTCTCAGTCAAGTCTTTGTGTTTGTTTACTCATTCCATGTGTCAAGTGTGTATGTCTTGAGTCTGGGTTTCTATCCTTGTGTTTATGTTTCCTGTCTTATTTTGATAGTCTCTCGCCCCGTTTTTTTCGCCACTTTTGCTTCCCTTGGTTCATTAGTTGGATTCTGTTCAGCTGTGTTCCCCAGGTGTCTCCACTTTGCTCACTTTGTGGAGGCCTAAAAATCTATCTACAGCACATGAACAACATCGGATCTGTTATGACTTTAAGAATTAGGAAAAAAATAGCAAAGACCTGACACAGGACCTGAAAGATCTGGCCCTAAAGTTAAACCTCACTGTATCCTCATCAGAAATGGACCCAGAGGAAGGGTGGTGGTCAAGAAACCATTATCGACTATATAAAATATACTGAAAATGAGTGGCAGCAGGTCTTATGGAATGATGAATTCAGAATTGAAATTTTTTGTTTAAATTCATATGCAGGAGGTCAGGTCAGTACAACAGTGTCTACAGCTGTCTGTAAAAACACTGGAGGCTCTGTCATGGTTTAAGACTGTATTTCAGCCAGTGGTGTTGAGGAGCTTGAAAAGATTAATGAAATTCTGAACACAGAATAGTACCATCATATTTTGATCCAACATGGAATGCCATATGGAACGTGTCTGGAAATAGCATGACAGTCATCACAAACACACACAACTGAACACTATTAGTCATGGATTGGCCTCCCTAAAGCCCAGACCTCAACATTATTGTTTGCGTGATCTCCAAGAAGCCCGGAGAACTATTTCTACTTAAAGGAATTAAATTAAAAGAGATCTCATTCTATGTTGAGGAATAAAATATTGACTTTCAAGCTCATTAGAATTGTGTACACTCTGTTTTTGCCTGATATATACTGTGTTTCCCTGGATGTTTGTACATTTCAAATAAATGGCTGCACCTATTTTGTATTCCCTTAGCAAAATACAATGAAAGGGATGGCTCGAGACTTTTGCACAACACTTTATTTTCCTGTGCTTGTTTGCTAAAGCCCTGTAGATGTGGTCCTTTTTTTAATAGTGTCATAACTACATTGCTGTTGTTATCATGATTTATTTTTCTCTTGTGAAAATTCATCACTGCAAAAGAAAAAGAAGCACTATACTTCGTGCTCTGGTGGAATTAGTCCACCAGAGCACAAGTCCATTAGTCCATTAGTTTAGCAATAACAGCTTTTCTTTTTTTACAGTTTAGCACTTGGGAATAAATCAGTAGCCTTACAAAGATTCCCAAACATCACTGTGTATGTATGTACAGTACTTGTGCTTCATTACACACAGAGTGGAGCAGGCAGCAGTCACTGCAGTGGAAACCTGAGGTGTATTTTGTTGTTTTAATTGTTTTTCTTGTATAATTATTGATTCTAGAAAGTAAAAATTAGAATGATTTATTGGCCATTAAAATGTGTTCAGAATTTACAAAGTGACAATGATTCATCTCATATCGGTGTAGGCAGTACTGGCACTGTATTTACTTCGATACCAAAATATGCAGTATCGTGGCGCACTATTAGAAACAGAGAACAACTTTTAGGCAAAAAAATTGAGAACAGCTCAGTCAAATAGCCTCAAACAACAGACGGGCTGACATGCAGATTTCATGACTTATTAGTGGGATGAAATGTCTCTCTTTATTTTACTTTGGTTGAAACTTTGATGAGAGTCATCTGCTTATGTTGAGAACCGTAATCAATCTTGTCAACATGTACTCTCTCAGCAGCTGCTAGGAGCAGCAACATCTGGCAGCAACAGCATACATTTGCACTGTTATACCACCGCTACATGCAGCGGTTCTACATATGTAACTACTTGGAAGCAGCACTGTTCTCTGCCCAGTAGTGCAACAAGAGAACGGGACAAAATAGCAAACAACAGTACGACACAGATGATTAACTGAATCCTGAAAAGAGAGACTAAAATGTGGGCGGTCGCATGCAAATACTGTTCAAATGTCTGAAACACAAACAGGGGTGAAATACAGAGGTGAGTGAATGTTACACTTAGTTAATTAAAAGGATTCCGCGTGGTGTCCCCCCAGGCAGTGATATTTAAGTACAAAGTAGTTATGACTTGTGACCTACCAGGACAAACAGACCGAGACAGATGCTTCATGTTCTCTAATTGGAGGGCTATCACAAGGTAAGTACAATTACAATTTTTTTTCTCAAAGCTCAGAATCAGCTTCATTTTGCTTCACAAGCTTGAAAAGAGCCGAGCTTGAAAAGAGCCGAGCTTAAACGACCGACTCCTCTGTTTTCTCTCATCTTCTTGTTTTGACCAGGTCTCCCTGAAAGCAAGCCCAGACTCAACAGAATGCCCTCACCAAAGAGAAGAAAAAGGTTTCTCAAAAAAAGAAAAAAAAGAAAAGTGAAGTTCTCCCAGCAAGTGTTGTACTGCTGCAAACAAACACTCACTGGGGATTGCACTGGCTGCAATAGGCTTTTCTAGCTCAGTAATTGGATAGATAGCTCGGAGCCCGTAAAGCTTACTTCACTGTGTTTGTGCTGTGGTTACTAAGCTAATTAGCGGTAAACAAGCAGCTGGTAACCACCTTTCTGATTCTCTCATGTTGGTCTGTGTCTTACATAAACAACAGCTTCCATTACAGCGCTCATGCATTGGTAACTGCTGTTGAAAGCGGCGCTTCTCCCGAGGCTCTTCAGCGGGGCAATCTAAGTACTTAAGTGACGTGATTCTGTTGTGCATCATTCTGAGCACGTTTGAGTATACGAGTCATATGGTGGAACAGAGTACACAGTCAACTTCAGTTACTGGGGTTTGCCTTTAATTCTGAGAGCTTGAGCGATGTTAGGACCACTTAGGGTTTCTAATTATCTTACACCACAATGGCACTGAAAGCAGAGCTTTCACGCCCAGTCTGATGAGAGAGCGGTGCTCCCTCTTTTTTTCCGGGCCTCCTGGTCTTTTGAAAGGATTAAACCATCCAGCGGTGCGGGGTTTGTCCCGAGAATGGCAGGTTCAGGTCTCCAATGAAGCCAATTAAAAATAGTTATCAAGGATGTTACAGAAACATGAAAGTGATATTGTTCCATTGAGGAATGCCCTGGAACTAATTAGTCCTCACGCCTTCAGAAAAGCAGTCTTAAACTGTGATTATTTTTATTATTATTAATATTGTTGTTGTTCAACTTCTGGTAACATTTAATAATTGCTGTCACTAATAAACTTTAATTTAATGTTACTGTTAACTGCATTAATATTCTTTACATTCTATTAACCATTAATTGTGTGATATCTGGCACTTGGACGATATGGTATTGTCTCATAGCTGATATGAGACTAAAACAGTTACATCAGTTCAATTCAATTTTATTTATATAGCACCAAATCAAACCAACAGTCATCTCAAGGCACTTTACCTTACAACTATATTGTAAGGTAAAGGGATCCTACAATAATACAGAGAAATTTCCAACACTCACATGACCCTCTATGAACAACAATTTGGAGACAGTGGGAAGGAAGAACTCCCTTTTAACAGGAAGAAACCTCTGGGAGAACCAGGCTCCTCTACTGCGATAGGGGTAATGGAGACAAGACAAAAACACATGCTGTAGACATTATTAATAACTAATAAAAAGTAAAAAGAGGTGAGTGAAGAAGAAACACTGCATCATGGGAAACTCCCAGCAGTCTAGGCCTATTGCAGCGTAACTAAAGGAGGGTCCAGGGTCATCTTATCAGCTCTAATTATATGCTTTATCAAAAATATACTAAATGATATATTTTTGTAAGAAGTACCAAATGCTTTCTTTTTGTAATAAAGACTTCACGACAGATCAGCGAGGCCATTCTTATTCCCAGAAATCAGCTACTGCTGTTTAGTCAAAGCCAGCAGTATGCTCCCACAGTGATCCGTCATTTAAATGCCTGTGGAGAAGACACACTCCCACAGTCGTGCCTCCAGTCCAGGCTGTGTTGCAGAGCCAGGTTACAAAAATCAGGAGCTGAAATGAAGTGCACCACTCCACGGCAGCAGTGATGTCATTGTTGGCACACGTCAACACCTGCAAGGACTCTGATGATGATGAGCATAAGCTGTCTGTCAGAGCTGGTCCTGTGATGCACATCTTACAGCAATAACGTCTCACTCTGAATTTGTTGTATTTTAACCCAATCTGTCATCTTTTCCTAAAGCTAAACTAAACAGTAAGTGATACAGGGCATAAATCATGGTGTCTAAATTTATGGACTTGTGTTTTACACCATCTAACGTTAACCATGTTTGTGATTCAGGGTTGCTGGGAGGGACTGGAGCCTGTCCCAACTATCACAAGGTGAAGATGCAAACATATGTTTTAATACACTGCCATTGATTCAAAACCTCAGTAAAATAGAAGTTAAACTAGTGTCCATTGATATACTGCAAAAGAACTCAAGAAGTGACAGATATCTGGATATATTCCATTTTCCAACAAAGACTAAATTATCAAATTTGAGTTGTTTTGGGTTTTGTTTTTATTTTTCCTATTAGGGGATGTAATCCATAGTGTAGTGGTTTACATGTTTGACTAACAAGTAAAAGATTCCAGGTTTGAGCTTGGAAGGAGACATAGCCCAAGAGGGTTGTGCCTGAAGACCATCTGGTGTAAACACCACCCAAATCGACTATGTGGTGACCCCACTGTGAATAAAAGCCTTTCCACACTGGATGCATAAAACCTGTGCAAATACCAATCATGGAATCAGTGGCATTTGTTTTTTCATACCAAGCTCAGGTTTTGCTGTTTTTCAGACCCCAAGGAGCTAAGTTTGCTGTGCCAGAGAGGTGAAAGCAAGAAACAGCTTGGTGGACTCATATCTGACCGGGATGAGATGCACTTACAGGCTCTGCTCATCCAAGGGGAAATCCTCAGACTCTAACACCTAGGCATGTCCTGCCACATCCATTACTGTGGTGCCATCTATGCTGACCCTGGAAACTTTCAGTGTTGCATAAATCTGTGGAAACAGGGACTGAACCTGTGATAGAGCGACCTGGACCCCATTAGCCCCATGATGAGTTAAACTGATAACCAACTGCTTTAATCCCCAATTCCTCCATTAAGGTTTACAAGCGTTTCCACTCTGTGCTCTCAAATGATTCAAAGTCAACCAGCATTTCAATTCATTTCCCAGGTATTCAAAACACTCTTGTGTCATCACTTCTATTTTTCCTGTTTTACTGGTTTTTGTCTGATTTTTTTTGCACAATTCAATTTTTTCCCATGTGAATTTACATGTTTGTTTTACTTCTTTTGATACATTGCATCAGAATTTCTTAGAACAGCTCCAAGTTTTAATGATCAACACATTATAATATACGGGGATAATAAATCCCGATCCTCATACTGGTCAGCTAGATTTTTTTAAGAAAAGAAAATACCCTGCAGGCTTTCATACTGACATCTTAGACAAGCTGCACAGCAGATCCCGTTTTCCTTTGACTGGCTGTGTACTGAAGTCTGAACAGAGAAGTTTCTGCTGACACCATGGTGCTTTGAAAGCTCTGCAAAGTGTCCACTTGCAAACTGGAGATAACCTAGACATTTTAAGTCAACTTTAACCATCTGGTAAAAAGCACTTTGTAAACTTTGCTTTCAAAAGTACTACATAAACACAGTTTCTTACTGAAGTAGTTTATGCTAGAACTGTGGTATTCTCAGTTTTGAATGGCTGTATTTGTCAAGTGAAAGCAGTTAACAGTCTCAGGGGCACAACAGCCAGCTATATTTATGAAAACCAGCAATTTCACAGGAGTGCAGATACATACTGTATGATGCACAGAGAACAAACAAGGCACTGCTCCACAGCCCACAAGCAACGGGGATTTGGGTCTTGACCTTGACATGTTGTACAGCTCCAGCTTGAAGAGTACATTCAGCTAAAAATGGCTCAAAATTATTTCTTTGTTAAATGATTTTTGAAAAAGATTCACAACGGGGATCATGGATGAGAGGCAGACTGTTAAATGCTCAGAAATATTAAATGAACTGAATAAAATTAACCACAAATTCCGCTTCCTTGAACGCTGCTGGACTTGCAGTGACCTCTGTTTGTTCTTGACATTTTTTCTTTTCCAGCGCGAGGTGAGGCATGCACGTTCCTCCTCAAAAATTGGTTGTTTTCCTACTTGTTTTTTCCCCAAACATCAAAAAGAAACATTTATGTTTCCCTTCGCCGAAATGTCAGGGGGATTTATGAGGTCCCCATTTTGTGTTGGTGGCCTATTTAATGCTACAGTGCACACCCCTCAGTATGTGAAATGAAAGCATGTCTCTTTATGTAGCCGGTCATATTAAGTGCCTATCAAACTGACAAATATACCATGTTTAAATTCTTGGATTGGCCAACTTTTTAAATGCACTCCCAGATATGGATAAGATGTTAATTTCCATACACTGAATTAGACCCACTAAAGAAGAAGAATAGATAAAGTGATATAAATGTTTCAAGAAGTGGGGACGCAGGCCTCACCTGTGTGACAGAAGTAGTTCTGGGCACTGCAGCGCCACACAGTGGACACGACTCTCTGCAATTACAGCTTCATAGAATCTTCATCTTGGTATTTTCAAGCACAACAGTAAAGTTTTACAGTAAGAGGTAAGATTGTCCCCTAAATCTAGTGACTGGTTGTGCCACCCTTGGCAGCAGCAGCTTAAATCAAGCAACTGCAATGAGTCTTTCACATCATCTTTACAGAATTTTTTTAATCCAGCAACACTGGAAGGTTTTCAAGCATGAACAGCCCGTTTAAGGTCACAGCAAAGCATCTCCATCTGATTTAATTCTGGACTTTGACAAGGCCAGTCACGACTCTTCTTTTTGTTTCATTTTTCCATCATTCAGGGGTAGATCTGCTGCTGTCTTTAGGCTCATTGTCCTGCTGCATAACCCAAGTGCTCTTGAGCAGAAAAACTGATGCTTAAACTTTCTCCTTTAGGATTTTCTGGTAGAAGCAGAATTCATGGTTACATCAATTATTGGAATTCATCCATGACCTGAAGTGGCAAAGTAGCCCAGACCATCACGCTACCACCACTGTGGTTGACTGTTGGTATAAAGTTCTTTTTACTACATGCTGCTTAATTTTACACCAGACACAAACCTTACAAAATGTTCAGATTTTGTCTCATCAGTCTATAGACAGTTACTTTCTGTAAAGTCTTCTCGATCACCGAGAAGTTTTTTGGCAAACATGAGGTGAGACTTTGTTTCTTTTTGGCCAGCAATGGTTTTAATATTGGAACTCTCCCATCGATTACCTTTTTACCCAGGCTCTTTTTTATTGTTGAATAATCAACTCACTGTAGCTCAGGTGGTTGGTGATTTGATCCCTGGCTGCTTCAGCCTGCATGCCAAATATCCTGGGGCAAGATACTAACAGCAAAATGCTTTCTGATGCATCCATAGGTGTGTCAATGTGTGTGAATGTTAGATGGAAAGCATCTAGAAAAAAGTGAATGAATGGGTGAATGAGGCAAGTTGTATGAAATGCTTTGAGTGCATATGTAGATATGTAGATATGTATATAAGAACCAGGCTTATATTAGTGAGGTCTGCAGTTCTTTAGATGTTATTCTGGGTTCTCATGTTACCTTCTGGATGAGTCGTTGATGCACTCTTGGAGTAATTTTGGTAGGCCTGCCAGAAACGGTTTTCTCTATTTGTGAATAATGGCTCTCACTGCAGTTCACTGGAGTCCTTAGAAATGGCTTTGTTGATCTTTCCAGCCTGATAAATGTCAGTGACTTTGTTTCTAAGCTCTTTCTTTAGATCGTGGCATGATGTGTTGAGACGGGTGTGTTTAAGTGACTTCTTGATTCAGCAGGCCTGGAAGTAATCAAGCCTCAGTGTGAAATTTAACTCAGCTTTTCAAAAAATGTGGTTAATCACAGCAGCTTCATAATTTCACAAGGAGTGGCTTTTTCACACAAAACCAGGTAGCCTTGGAAAGCTCTTTTCCCTTAAAAAATTGAATAATCATTTAAAACATTTTGTATTTAATCAGATATTATTATTATTATCTGAAGCATGTAAGCATGACAAATATGCTCTGTATGCTTACAGAGCCCTGAACCAAGACTGAGAGGAGACACAAACCCAGCCTCACTGAATCAGAAGCTGCTGTACCCTGATTACACCAAAGCTACTTTCAGCTGCTCCACTATTCACAAGATTTTGCTGGATGCCCCTTGTGACCCGTGACAAGCCCATGGGAAATAAGGGAACAGCTGAAAGTACGCCCTGTAAAACTTTACAATAGCTTCATTTTTCCTATATGTGGAAATATAGGACATTGGACACTTATCATTTGATCATGTCTTCTTTCAAATGCCTTCTTCTTGCAAAGCCTAAAGAACTCCTCCTCAAAATCGTAATTTTAGGTTCTCAGAATAAACTCCATCTGGCAGCTTTCTAAATAATGCTTTTATTAAAGCTGCACTGGTCGACCCACCCAAGCTTGCTTGATTTGATTGAGTCGTTTTTTTCAGGGACCTGAATTAAACATTGGATGGACATCTAGGAGTATAACCAGAGGATCTATTCCATTTCTCTCTCTAGGATACGAGCAGCATTTTAATGTGCAAGCAGAGGAAAATATTCCCCTATCAAAGGTGAAGATTTGCTAATGTGACAAATCCATTGTGGAAAAGGAACTCACCGGCACTGACCTGTTTGAGCTCAAATTCAGCCAGCTAAAGATCTGGGTCCATATTCACAAAGCTTCACAATACTAAGTCCTGATCCTAGTGACAAAACTCTAAAAAAATTCTTAGAATTGTGATATTTTCTAAGAATTTCCCATTAGAGATACGACTGATTAAGCATCTTAGAGTTTCTAAGGTAAAGAAATGTTAGGAGTGGGGAAGAGGTCTTTTAAGAGTCTTAAGATTTTCTTTAGCAGAGGAGAAAATGGCCGTGTACTGCTGCAGCAGTGCACCAAAAACATGCTCTGTCATTTTTTTTCTCAGAGTGTGGACAAAAAGTATATCTTTAAAAGATCCAGCTGTCACTAATATGATGATGGAGAAATTCAAGGACTGTATTGATATATTGATATTAAAGGTGAGTCACAGTGTCTACTCATGTAAGAAAACATTCCACCTTAAAAGTATAGTACTGAGCAAAAGTCTTGAGCCTCCCTCAATTCTTTATATGTTATAGGAAACTGGATACATGTTTGCAGCGATGTATTGAAATGTGTAAACATACATGGAAATACAGTATCAGCTCTTCTGCTTTTGTCCTCTCCCTTCAGGGGTCGCCACAGAGGATCAGAGGTCCAATATATTTGCTCTTCCTCTTCTGCACGTGTCCAACTCATCTCAGCCTGAGCTATCCTCCGATATACTCAATTTCAATCCTCTTCATTCTGGTCACTCCCACTGAAAATCTTTGCATCCTCAGCTCTGTCACCTCCAGCTTGGTCTACTGTCTTTTTGTCAGTGCCATCATCTTCAAACCAAACATCGCAGAAGATCTCACTCTTGCTGCAATGCTTCTATCACAAATCACCCCGATACTCGTCTCCACCCTGCCTGTAGTCTCTTCTTCATCTCTCTTGTGCGCTGTCTGTTGCTTTGGATAGTTGACCCAAGGCATTTAAGCTCATCTATCTTCACTACCTCTACTCTTTGCATCTTCATCTTTACACCTGATGTACTTTGTCTTGTTTCTACTAACTTTCATTCTTCTTCTCTCTAGAGCATACCTCCATCTCTCTAGGCTCTGATCCATACTCTCTCCACAGATCACAATGTCATCTGCCAACATCATAGTAGGAAAGAACTCTGATATATCCACAGCATGTCTTTTATCCTGTCTTCCTTCTCTAACCCCAACCGGTCTCTGTATGTATTATTGTAGGGTCTAACTTACAATATAAAGCACCTTGAGGTGACTGTTGTTGTGGTTTGGCGCTATATAAATAAAACTGAATTGAACATCACTATGGGATCGGGTGATATAGGGTGTTTCTAATTTTAGATTTGTGTAAACACAAGAAAGTAGTCCTACATGTTTGTTCAATATGCACATAAAAGGACATTTCCTGGTCAAAAATGACTCCAAGATTCCTCACAGTGTTACTCTAGGCTAAGGTATTGCCATCCAGAGTAAGTATATGGTTAGATATCATGTTTCTAAGATTTTTAGGTCCAAGTACAAAATATCTCAGCTTTATCTAAAGGTAGAAGCAGGAAATTAGAGATAATTCCTGCAGTTTAAGTAATTGGTGTGTGCCATAGATAGAGCTGGGCATCAACTGCAATGAAGATTTATGCTATGCCTAAGGAAAGCATGTTTAACGTAAATAGAACTGGTTTTACCTGGAAAGGGGTACCAGCCAATCGGAGCCCTGATTGTTCACTAGAGACCCGGCATCTTCAGGGACATCCATGCAGGCAGTAACTTTAAAAATTATGTGTAGCTGCTTTGAAAAGTGAGAAGTAATTGTTTAACAAACTGCAGAAACTGATAGCAGCGGAAACAGTGCAACCACACCACTCAGAGATGACTCAGAGAATCCAGCAGCAATTTTGCATTGCTTGAGGCTGTGTCAGGGGTTGCAGACCAGTGACATTTCAAAACACAACGTATTAACACTGCCAACACAAGTGAGTCAGTGATAAAGGTTATTTAGAGAAAATTCTCTCTTGTTAAGGTAGAGAATGTGCATTAATCAAAACTGAGCCACTGCAGAAGAAAGAAGTAATTTATTTTGCAGTGGAACTTCTGATATTGTTGAGTAAGACAAAAAGGCTCATAAAGCTTCCGTACAATGGAGAAAAAGTACATAAATGACATTTAAAGGAAAGGTAATTATGTCCACTGACGAGACAACAGAACGTCATTCACATTTTTGTCATTTCGTTCAATACATAATAATTTGAGATTAAGTGCGTCAAACGTGGAAAACACTGCAGCTCCGTATAGCTCACTTAAGAGGTGATTCATAGTTTTCGCAAGAATATGAATAAAAGCTGCAGGCTATAGAGAGATGACAAGTCTGGCATTTAAAAAAAAAAAATTAAATAAAATGCTTTTCGCACCACAATGATAAGTGTGCAAGTGAGAAAGACTTCAAATTGGCGTTTTTAAAAATCACACAGCACTCTGGCTCAAAGTTATGATCCTGAGATTCTAGCTTTTTATGTTCCCAGGGACGACAAAAATCACCCCAGGTTTGGAGACTGGAAAATGAGCAGCAATTTAAATTGAGCAACCAATCGATACAATGAAAGCACCCAATCTGTAGCACTTTTTTTTCTTTTTCAGATCGCATAGAACCGATTTTAACAAAAGTATAAGTAGTTCAGTCACAGTTTAAGGTTCCACTTTGGCTTTCCTTGATCTTCCATTTCTCTATACATCTACCCAGCAATAGCAGCAAATAATTTCTTAACCCATCAGTTTCAAAGGAGTCATCCAAATCTGTTAGTTTTTTAGACTAACTTTGCCACATGAGTAAAAGATGGTAAGATTGATCAGAGTGGTTATTTCAAGCCCTAAATAATGGCCATAAAATGTACAATATTCACAACAAGTGATAGCTTCGATCTGTGATTGGATATTCTTTTGGAATAAACTGCATTCTTTCAGTTTTTTATCCATTTTGTTTCAAAAATCAAACTTTATCTTTGTTACTATAGAAGTTTGACAGGATTCAACATCTCTTTTGCTACATATACGTCTATTGTTTGTTTTTGGTATTAAAATATGAAACCACTGAGCCAAAATATGAACCATTTGGTAAAGAGTAACCGTGGTTTTTAAAAAATGTCTTTTTTAAAAACAGCATCAAACAACATTCAGAATGTCGAAAGAATGAATTGTCATTTGGAAAAAAAATGTGCAAATATGATAAAATGTCAGGCTCTCTATGCACCACTAAAGGTAAATGGAACTCTAGTTTTGACCTGATGTAAAAGCAGCAGTAACTGTATGACCACAAATTACCTGTTGTTAGTTTTTCCATTGGAAGCCCACTTCAGAGGGCAACTCAGAGACATGCCGTGTTTTGCCAGCTTGGCTGTTCCTCCCACTTAAATGCACTCAATTTTGACAGAGGTAGAAGTACAACATCCCTTAATTTAAACAGACCTTTCAGTGACTTCACTCAGCAAATTGTTCAGGGCATCTTGCCACTGCCACTGCCATTAAAACTCTCTGTCATCAAGGACAAGACATGGAGTGTTATTAGCAGGACCCTGAGTTTATGTTCAGAAATAGTCAGTGAAGATGGCAGCGCAGTTCTTCTGAGCAAAGTTGTTTATGCCAGACAAACAGCTGACATAGCATTAGCAATTTTTTTTCTAATTTCTTATCTCTGGCTCACAGTCTGTCAGACAAAGTGACCTGACCATCCTCCACATTTTTTACCAGTGCCTTCTGCCTCCTGTTCTCTCTAGTTGAAGACACAGACATGAATGAAGTCATTTCCATTTAAAGTCAAAAACAATTATAAAATAAGCTTTAGTCTGCATTCAAACAGACTTCAGTTAGGGCTTTATATACAGCACTATGCAAAAGTCTTGAGTCACCCCTCATTCCCTTCTATTTTACTTCCAAGGAGACAGACTTCCTTGTCATTTTTTTTAAAAAGTGGTCTTGAGCAGTAGTTCTTCAGGCTCTGCGAAGGCCTTTCAAAGTTTTTCATTGGCTGCTTTTTTACTCATTTTCAGTCCAGCCATTGTACCTGACGATTTTCAAATTTTTTTTTGTTTATTAAGCCACTTAACACTGACATATGAATCGTTTAAGCATAAACTGTCACAAAACATTTCTGTCTACATATAATGGACAATTTAGCAAAGAAGCAGTTCTACATTATATTTTCGGCATTTGCTAGCCAAACACAAAATTTGTTCTCTTTCTTTTTAATCTGAAAAAAGTCCAAAGATAACTCAGTTTGACAGGCATAAAAAGTACCCTCAAAGAAGTATTGGCCAAAAACTTGCCATATCTCAGCATGGTGTTTTTGAATTTTGAGGATATTGGACAAATGGTGGACCTGACATAGGACACGAGGGATGCGCTACTCACTGAAATCTCCTCAGAAGTTGTCTCAGCAGAAGGGTGGCTGTCAAGAATCCAATCTTAAGGGAGACATTTAACTAAATATAAGAAAAATGCCAAATGTTTGGTTCAGGTCATCATCAGTATGAATGAGTGTTCATGTAAGCAGTACAGCAGTGAGTGCTGCAAAAACACGGTGGAGGCTCTGTCGTGGTTTGGGGCTGCGTTTCAGCCAATGATGTTCTTGGCAAAATTGATGGAATTTTGATTGCAAGAAAGGACCCACCATACAGCACCATCTGGAAAGTGCTTGACAGCAATGATGTCATTTTTCAGCATGATAATGATGCCAAATACATTGCCAGTGCAGTAAAAGCATAGCTGGATAGAAAAACACACAATGGAAGACTAAGAGTCATGGACTGGCCTCCCCAGACCCTGATGTCAACACTGTTGAAGCAGTGTGTGATCATCATGACAGAGAACAGAACAAAAAGCAGAAACATCCAAAGAAAAGCTTTGAGTGTCCTTCAAGAAGCCTGGAAAAATATTCCTGAAGACTACTTAAAGAAATTCCAAGCAAGCTTGCCTAAGAGAGTTCAGGCTGTGTTAGAATAAATAATAACAAATAGAATAAAGTTGGTCATACCAAATACAGACTTTCATCCTTGTTGTACAAACTATTTTTGCCTTAAATGCTATACCACATAAAACCAGTGGGGCCACAGTGGGGACTCCTTGTGCCAGTCCCAACCCCACATAAATGGTGAGGGTTGCATCATGAAGGGCATCCAGTACAAAATGAAGCTGGAAATCAAAAAGGTCCTGTTGAAAGTTGTCAATCCACGTGTTTCTACATTGGGGCAGAGAGATCAAGCTGGAAAGGATGTGCAGCAGGTTAGAGAGAATAAGAATAAAGAAAATGTAGAAAATGAAAAAGAGGAGGACCGATGGAGAACAGTTAGTTAATCAGGAAGTGCGGAAGTGCAGAGGATTTGTAGGGAGGAAGTGAGGGCAGTAGAAAAACAACTGGTCCAGTTGACATACCTCTGGAGGTATGGACATGCTAAGAGACAGGGAGGGAAATGTAGCTTTAATGCAATTCTGGAGAATGGGAATGGAGAAGAAGTGCACCGTTACTGATTTTAAAGTAGATGGATGATGTGCAAACCTGTAGTAACTACAGTATATAAGAGAGGCAAAGAAGAGAGGGCAGGCAGGGTATAGTGGGTGGAGATTTGACCAGGTTGGACAGGATTAGAAATGAGTATATTAGAGGGACAGTTCATGTCAGGTGGTTAAAACAAAGTTAGAGAGGCAAGGCTGAGATGGCTTGGGCATGTCTGATAGTGAAGACACTTGACAAAGGATGTTGAATATGGAGCTTCCAGGCAGGAGAGAAGAGGAGGCTCTTGGTGGAGGTTCATGGATGTAGTGAATGAGGAAGATGGAGGCACATGACCTGCTGTGGGAGCAGCTGAAAGAAGAAGACTGTACTTCCATGTCAGTTTGCACACATTTCAATAAACTGCTGCACCATTTCCTCTTTTCCAAGAAAAATATAAAGAAATGAGGTGTGACTCGAGATTCTTTTGCACAGTACAGTATGAGGTAAAATAAATATTGCACAGCTCAGGTCCTCGAAGCCATTCCAAGCAACAGACTAGGACTGTTCAGCTTTTCACAGAAGCTGCTGGGGTAGCCCTGTCAACGAATTTGAGGGAGAATGTTGTATCTCCGAGGAGCCACTGCTCTGAGGCAAAAACCCAGCACAATTTCTCACCTAAGTGTTGCCAAATTACTCAGTGAAACGTGTCAGGTGAAAAGCGTCCACAAGAAGAAGAACAGAAACAAGTATGCACGAATGAAGGGGAATGTTCTAGAAACCAGGCAGAGAACAAGGCTGTTGCCGCGGGTTTGCTCATTCGTCCTAGGAGTTGTAAATTGTGATCGATGGAGTTACAGAGAGAGGGAGATTCTACCCCCAAAAGGACCTCTTGCTTTGATTCTGTCTTCTTTGGGAGATTGCAGAGGATGATCGGGTCATCGTGACCAACGTGTCAGTGGGGTGAAGCTGTATTCTTGCCACGGGGTACTGCACAAATTGAGCTTGCTGAAGCTAAAGTGTTCCCGTTTTCACTGTTGAGTTGTGTGTTGAGTGTTTTGTCCCATTTTTCAATTGGAATGGAGACACGAATAAAAGCACCTGTATTCACGGGGTGAAAGCTTTAGAGTAGCGTGAGCCATAAAAGGCGCCGTGGTAGATGTATTTTCTGTGGAACTGGTAGATGCAGACTGCTGAGTGAAAGATTGATACAAACTGTAATATGTTGATGTACTGCAACTCCTTATTTCCTACTCGCAGACAGACACATCACGATGCCTGTTACTATTATTACGCTGTCTATTACCTATTTCATTTGAGACAGCAATGACATGCATTTAATATGTGGCTATAGGACTATAGGCTTCTTTTGAGGCAGACTGCTCATATCTCGGTTTAAGCTATAGAGTGAAATAGGACTATAATAACACAGTGCTAATAATACACTCTGAGTGGAATTCTCCTTTTTAAGCTGCGGCAAAGTCAGGACCACGGTTCACTGTCACCTCAATGCATTCTGACAGTGAAGGATCATGGCTAAAGGCTTTAGTACACTGGATCCAACCCCATGTCAAAAAAATCTGACCCTTTTTTTTGCATGTCTGTAAAACAAGTTCATATGCTGCACTTCTACTGTATTTCTCTACAGCAGAGCCATTACAAGCAAGCATACTCACTGAAGGACAAATAAATGTGGAGACCCCTTCCAATCGTAACACTCATAGAGTTGGAGCTCCCTCTAGGGGTCAGAGAACACATATGAACTGGACTCCATCCTAGTGAGCTCACAGCCGGTCAGCTGTTTTGGTAAGTAATTACTGACCTAAGCATCTTTCCTTTTACAGCCACAAAAATATAAATGTTGAACTGATGTTCCTAATAAATATAGAAAGAATATCTCTTCTTCAGGTGGCTACACATCAGACAAAAAGCTGACTCTAATTAGTACAAGCTCAATCAAGATGCCATGTTACAGCAATCTCAGGAACATGGAAAATACACAGAGTCAGAGGTCAAACATCAAGCATTATACTTTGCTGGATAACATAATAAGATTTTATTTTAATAAACTTTTACAAAAGAATTAAAATATAACATGCAGAACGATCATATTTCATTTAATGTAGGTAATGGTATGTAAAATGCAGCAATGCTTATATATGAATCTGAGTAGGTGGAGGGATAACAAATTTTCAGGCTTTGTAAAAGCACAGCAGGGGAGCTCACTGGTAATTTTGAGTGGGTAGAAAGGAGGCTTATGAGTGGGTGGGAAAGTAACCAGGTTTTATTTCAAAGACATGTCAGGGCCAACAAAGGAGAGTGTTGTATGAGTGAGTAGGATGGGTATAATGCTTATCTGTAGTCCTGCAGTGGTGTTTATTCATGTGAGTGTATAGGATGTGTGTGCACAGGCTTCGGTTTTTCACAGTCTTCTTCAGGTAAATGAGAAGTTCTGCCAGTGACTCCAAGTTCCTTCAGTCTGGTCATCACTCTTTTTCCCATCTGGTTAAACTCAGACCTGTAGGTCGCCTCAATCTGATGCTGCCTCTGGTGCCTGGGACAGAACAATTTAACTTTACAGATGGAAGAAAAGCAGCTGTAGTGGCGAGTACAACACGTATCGTTCCTAATTTCTCAATGACAATTTAGAAAAAAACCTTCAAAATGATAAGAAATGATAAAAACTAAATTACAACTGAAAAAAACAAAAACACATCGACTGCCTTTTAAAAGGTGAGTAGTTGGTAGTTATCAGTTATATCACATCAATTTTGCACTGAGTAGATCTGTGAAAAGATTAACAAAAGGAGAGATAACAAGAATAAATGCATAATAAGACTGAGGCAAATGGTACTGAGCAAATTGTTAAATTTCTTTTACAATTGGTGAAACCCAAAAAAGAAAACCTATATGATAAAATTAGATTTATTAAGTTTTCTAGGACATGCTAATAAGTTTCCAAAGTAGGGGAGGGATAGGAGGGGCAGGGATAGCTCGGTAGGTAAAAGTGTTGGCCCCGTGATCGGAAGGTCAGGGGTTCGATTCCCCTGAACGGCTACCCTGAGGTACCCCTGAGCAAGGTACCGTCCCTACACACTGCTCCCCGGGCGCCCAATGGCGGCTCACTGCTTCACTGAGTGAATGGGTTAAATGCAGAGAGGAATTTCCCCACGGGGATCAATAAAGTATACATTATTTATTAAGTATGATTTTTTTTAAAAGTCCATCTACAGGTGTTAAAATATTTAAAATTGTAATGTTTAAAGAACTCAAGCATTACTATTCATTTTAATTGTATGATAAAAAAAAAGCTGTTCATTAGTAGGTTGGCTTTTGTTTATATTTGCTATTTTCAGATCCTCAAATATCGGTATAGCTATTGGGCTAATCCTAGTCCTACATTGGTTGGGCCCTAGTTAGGAGTATCAACAGCATTATTATAAACTCATCAGTCATCACTATTTAAAATATATATATATGTTTAATTTAATTTAATTTAATGTGTTTATATTTTTCATAAAACCCTGAAAACCCAAAGAAATATTTTTTGGCCTCTAAATTAAATTTTGAGAAATGGCGCTATCAGCGTAGACCAGTGATATAAGAACATATTTGCTACAATATATTACATCTAATGTGATTATAAGCTGAATAGATTAAAACTCAGTTTCATTGCTATGACAACACCTTAAAAAAAAGCGCCGTGTAGTATTTTCCAGCTCCCAGGAAGCTTTTGCTGGAACAAACTTTAGGTACACGAACTGATTCAATCCATTAACTTAATGGTTGGTATATCCTGACAACTTCCCCTCTTCAAACTAAACATGTGTTTTGTCTTTTCCAAAATATCTATGTGTGTGCAAAGGAGCATTCATCCCTTTTATTGCTTGTGAAGGGCTTCCTTCATCTAAACATCCATTCATCATGCCATAAACTATCTCTTGAGTCTCTTCCAGACTGTATGTATGAGTAATCTTTTAGCTTTGCTGCACGCTCACGATCCCTACACTTACACGGTTGTCTTTCCTGCGTCGAGGTTGCTAATGGAGACGAGAACTTCTCCACACAAGAATTCTGCTCTGATCATCTCTGGTGTCAGTTGGACTCCTGAGCCTTCAAACCTGCATGAGGTTATACACACACAGTCAAAGGAGCACTTTCCCATGAGACCCATAAAGAAAAGAAGCTTCCAGCACAAAGATCAATATAGTGCTTCATCTACTTACAGTGTGTCCATTAGCGGGGCCACATCATCATCAGGGAGGTTGGCGAGAGGAGAAGGTGCAGTGAGTGGAAGTATCTCTGTGTTGTAGTTGACAGATCTATACAGGAAACACACACATACAGCGCTTTTTCCCCTGAAGAGCCGGACCACCGTGCATCAGATGAACTGAGATAATTTTCAGATAGCTCCTCAGTCTCACTGAGGTGAAAGGAGTGCTTAAGGTGGTTTCATATCTCAGTTCAAACATGTTTGATAAAGGTGCTCCTTAGTGAAAGTTGAAACCACTTAGGGGCAGAAAAAAGGACACTGATAAGCCAAATGTTAGTGATACCACAGAATAACTAGGGATTCCTTAAAAATATTAAAGAGTAACTTTGTAATGATGGGGCAAAGGATGTACAAATAAAGACATTGTGACCTGGCCCGGGTTGCATTTATGTTTTTGTGAAATATAATTAAAAACATTCCCAGTTTACTTTGTTGTAAAATAAGATTTTGGTTAAAGATTAGCAAGCTAAGGCTAGTTAGATAGCTTCTTTTTTTTTTTTTAGCTAGATGTAACATGTGTTACATCTAGCTAAAAATCTCTTCACTTACTAAATGTGTATAAATATTTGATTAGTACTACATATTTACACCCAGTAGTTGGTGACTTTTTTGTGTTCCTATTACTGTTCATGTTAAATATGTTAACATTAGCGAGTGTAGGATAATTAGCTAACCGTTATGTGTGTTAAACCTGGAAGTTACTCTGTGTAAATACTTAATACTATTCTTCGTAAGAGGTAGTTACTCTCATGCATTATTGGAAAAATAATGAGTGGTGTGAGTACCCACACCACTGTCCTTTTGATAATTTAAAATCATGTTACAACTCACGGCTCTGTCAACTTTCCTTTCATCAGTTATTGTGGCCACTCACAAGCTACCTGCAGACTCTGTGGCTGTAGCCAGTGATAGGACAGACTGACAGGAACGCTGAGGGAAAGTGTTCTGTTACATGAATAAAGAATTATATATCTACACTTATCAGGTAGGTCAGTACTGACAAGCATAAAGTGAATATTTTGCCTTGGCTCTGATTGCAGAGCCAGGGCAGGTGAGGAAAAAAAGGGAAGCAGGCAGAAAGGTAAAAAGAGAGAGTTGCAGAGAGTTGCAGCAGAGATTCAAACCCACACATTCCCAAATGCACCACGTGAACTGTGGTTGCCCAGATTATGCAGGCATCTTGTCAAATAAAGACTTGAAATGACTTCGGATCTCTTGAGGAGTGTTACTTCATTAGCTCTCCAATGTTCACTTTGGTACTTAAATTGGTTTTAAACAGGAAACTCTATCATGCTAGACAAATTACAATGCACATGGGGGTATAGGCTTGAGAAAGGTCAGACACACAAAGTGTTTTGCACACCTGATTGGTATCGGTTATGACAGGGCGCAGACAGAAGCACACAGCCCACCACAAATAGAACAGGACAGCCCAATGCTGTGTTCACTAATACACTACATGAAAAATATCATCATTTATTCACTGCCCATTTAGACTGAAGACTGAATAAATCATTATTTTGCAGCGTGAGGGAAGCCTCCATACTGTATGACCTAGATTCCACGCGCACACAGATATGCATAGCAAAGGAAAAAACGTTTAGAATGAGAAGAAGCTTTCTATCTTTACAGATAGACACTCAGATTTTACCTCAAAATAAGTAAAAACGATGGATAATCGCAGCAGTAACAACCCCTAACTCTGGCTATTTACACTAGAGCTAAGTGAAAAGGAAGATTTGAGTGGGGCTTTTCTCCCCACTAGCTTTTAGAACCTCTGATTTGATCAAAACACTATTCTCAACTATCTGGTTAAATGGACAGTTTTAAAATAACAGCACTTTGTTTTATAAAGCTGGAAATAGCACCCAGCATTTTAACTCCAAAATCAGAAGTGCTTCAAGTCCTACATACTGTACAACCATCTTCTCCAACCCTATGCGTGTAAAAGGAACTCTGCTAGCTAGATTACAAGTGGAGAGTTTGACATCCTGCATCCTGGCAGGAGCTGGAAGCTGTGTGGATGTGACATGACATATTTATTTTGGAAGATAGTGAGAAGTCGTGTTTCTGGAATACTGAGATGATAGATTGAATCCCAAACTGCAGAGAGAGGATAATATCCGAGAAGGTAACTATTAACTACCAATATGAGTCTGTGGCTTATGTAACTTGTCTTTTTTTATATATTGATGTAGTTTGTGAAACCGCTGTCTTTCAAGTGGTCTGGCAGCCAGAGGGTCAAAAGTTCAAATTCTTTCACATAGGAAATGGACAAGAGCCACTTTCTCCTCTGTAAACAAGTACCATAAACAACCTTATGAACCGACACTGTTCTAGTTGGACACTCTTATTGTGAACATGAGAACGTTCTCTTTAACTTTTGGGTATATGCTCTTGGTATCAAGTCATTTTTCTGCCGCCTAGTTTATCAGATAAGAAGAAAAATGTGCCCCGACACATCTCATAAACAGTGATGTAGTGGAAAAGTCCAGCTGCAGGTTTTGATTCACTCGTGTCAGCGGCCAGATTAAACTCTTCTCAACACACAGCTCACGTTGTAGAGCAAAGAGGACAAAATATTTGTGACCAACCTGCGTGGAACACAGTCACTGGTGAGAGCAGGCTGGTTTGAAAGACTTTTCAAGGTGATAGAATCCAAATTTTTCCACTTCATAACCCCAGGGATCACTTCCTGTTATAAATCAGGAAAAAAAGAAACATTTCGGTCAGGACCACTATAGTCAGAGGATGATTGATTTTCCCATTTGCAGTAATTTATTTTGGTGTGCTGGGACCGCTCCGCCCTTCAGTGTGCATATGTGTAAAGGTGGAGAGAGCAGGAGCCAGGCCCAGTACACAGCAGAGCAGGCATCACTGACAGCAGATATGATATGATTAGGTCAGATCCAGCGTGATAGTAGCAGCTGCGATGTAGATGGGTTGCAAAGTGGCTTGTGGGATGGCTGTGGCTCAGTAAGTAAAGCAGTGCATCTACTAATTGAAAGGGTGGTGGTTTGATCCCTGGCTACTCCACTCTGCATGCAAACATATCCTTGGGCAAGATACTTTTCTACTTAGACATAGAAAATAGTGGTTTGTGAATGAGACATGGTGTATAAAGAACTATATATAAGAACAAGTTCATTTAACATGCTTTACTAAAAATATCCAAAGACATGTTCTATATGGAACACAAAAATTATCTTAAAGACGCTCATAAACTGCACAATGAGGGGGAAATTACCTTGCATTTGAGAAACTTCTTCTGAGTGTGTGGCGTTTGTATGCCACACAATGTGCTCTCGGGGACCGTATGCCTGAAAGCAGAAAGAGCTGTTTGATGTTTCATAGAAATAAATGGATCATAGAGGTGAGGACAACTCTTGTTACCTGGGCAGAGGGCAGAGGTGAAACTCCAAATCACTCTCCAAATATTTAGGGGGTGTTTTAAAGGTCTGAAGTCCCGGAGCTGGGTTCTGAAACATAATAATAACATTCATCATAAATGGAAAAGCGCCTCTATTTTGCACCTGACTAATACTGATTAATCCGAGCCTTACAAAGATTCTCAGTGGGTTTGCTAGAAAAGGTCTGAGCAGATTTTCAGGGGCGCAGAAAGAAAGACTGGGATCATCCTTTGGTTCTGCATCTTTGTCTTGTTTATCATGCTGCTCTCCTGCTGTGGTGTCCACTGTCATGGGAGAATGAGCTCTGTTGGGTACCAACTTGTCCTAAAACAAGGAGAAATGTTTAAGCAGACAAATACATAGCTGATATATAATAAAAAAAACCTCTGTGTGGTGCTTAGTTACCGGGGCTCCAGTACGCAGTGGCCTGGCCAAAGTCATGGGAATATAAGAGTTAAATGCCTCCCAAGCTGACACAGCCTGGTAGCCCATAAGCTTATAGTGCAGAGGGACCTGCATGATATCAACCGATAGCATGGTTACAACATAACATCAACAAGGACGAGGAGTCCCTATGACCCCATTATTACCATCACAATCCTGTTAGAAGCACTGTCTCTCTATAGCCATCTTAGTTAATGAAGCATTTTGTTAATAAACTCTAATCTCAGTGGTTATTGAGACAAAATAGTTTGTTAACTTTGCTCCAAAATATGGTTTAATGGCGTTCCACTGGAAATTATACTTCTAGCACTATCTTGGTCGATGCTTTTAATATCTTAATTTTATGAAGCTACAGTGGTTGTTAATCCACTCTAGCTTCAAAAGTCAAACACTCAAAGGATGACATTTATTATAAGGTAAGCAGAATGCGACCCAGATAACATAAAATGTCGTTTTTTACACTGTCACATTTTGTGTTAACAATACTCGTCACCTGTGTCAGAGGAAGTGCATTATTTTGTGGTACAAGTGGTACAAGCTACTCTAGGTGAGTGCTTGTATTTTATTAAGTGGTCTTGATCAATAGTTCTTTAGGCCTTTTGAAGATCTTTCAGAATTTTTCTTTGGAAACTGGCTGCTTTTTCACTCGTTTTCAGTCCAGTTCTTGCACCTGACCATTTTTTAGAGCAATGTTTTTGGTTTGCTTGTTAACACTATTTCCTTAGAAAGTTCAGGCTTTGCTGAAGAATACAGCTGTTCATATTGCATGTTGACTTTCAAGCTTGTTCGAGTTGTACAAACTCTATTTTTGACTTACATACTGCATTTCAATTTATGTTTGCATGTTTTAATAAATTTTTGCACGTATTTCGCATTTTCCTAGCGAAAAAATAAGACTTTTGCACTTTATGCACTTTACATGTCCACTTCACAATAAAATAGTACAACAACAATAAAACTAATTATAGGTCAAAGACTTACATTTGTAATTCTAGGAGTATTCAGAAAAATATATCCTACTTTGAAAAGTAAAGCACTGTTTTACAGGCAAATGCTCTCATATAGTGATTCAACACTTTGTACGTGGCATTTGGCATTGCTGACGGTGGTGAAGGTGAAAATTAGGTGTCTGAGCCCTCCACAGGTTCACCAAACACATTTGTTCAAAAGCTAGAAAGGTTAGAAAGAGCTCCAGTTTAATCTGTATATACGGTCTATACTGATTTATGGTTTTACTACCACTTATCAACACCACTGCTGGGTAAAATTTGTTGATCTGAAAGTGCTGTGTATGATGTTTAAAGAACCAAGTGCTGCAGTAAATACCTACCTGTAGCTGGAAGAAAGGAATGTGCGATGTCACAGTCACATCAATAGTATCCACAGGTAGTTCAGGCAAATTAATGTTAGCCTAGAAATATGAGGGAGACAAAATGGCATTATTTGTCCAAGTGAACACCGAGGCTACCCCATCTCTTTTTCTCTCTCTTTCTCTCTGCGGGGCATGTAGGAAATGAAAGATTTAATCAATGTACGGGAAAAAACGAGCTTCCTCATTGATTTCCACGGTTTGATCAAGGACGTCTTTCACAGGAAATAATGGATGAAAACTGTTTCGAGTGCAGGACACTAGCTAGCACTCACTCTTCAGTGGTCTCTTGTCTTCTGGGTGTCAACTCCCAGTTAGGTTGAAGGGTAAACTGATTCGGAATAAATGACCGTGCACTATTTGCTAGTGATTACATTTATTTACACAACAATGGACAGGAACAGTTAAAAATCTGTGTTAAGTCTTTATTTTCCACTGCCAGTCATGCATGGTACTCACCAGGGGGTCGTCTTCATCAGAGAAAAAGGGGGATGAAGATGGAAAGACTTTGTCTGCAGACACTTTTAGGTCGTATGTCTTCTCTTTATCAGCTAAAGCAAACGTGAGGAGGTGACATGTGAAAAAGAAATAAATAAAAGTTAATTCTCCAGATTTGTTGCAATTTTTAGTGTTCACATTCAAAACTCTGTTCCAGACACTTGCATATGTCTTATGAGCCTCATAATCATTTCATTTTTTCCTGAAGGAATAAATTCAATAAAGCGTGCCTTACTGCCATGGGATAATGAGATTATTTCTGAATGAGGAGATCATAGGATAATGAAAACCTTTCTGTGCCAAGGGCAGGTTCTTCATACTGTCTGCCAGTTTCTTCAAAGAAGCCAGTCTCCGGTTCATGCGATGTCGAATCACGACCTGGAAGGGAGAGACGAGGGTGGCGCAGGGTGCTACTGCTTCGCTAAAACTTCTCACTCACACTTGTGATTTCAGGAGACGTGTCAGACAGAGATTTCAGGTTCACTCCAATTCTAATTATTTTTTGACATTTAAGGCCTTTGGTTTTTCTCTTATTCAATAATGAGCCCTGGAGGGGGAGCAGTGGGAGGAGGACAAAGGAGGAGCAGTGGGTACATTGAAGGAAATAATTATTTGATCCCCTGCTGAATTTGTGAGTTTCTTCACTTCCAAAGAAATCAACTCGATTTTGGTAGTTTCATTGTAATGGGGAGTGACAGAATATCAACAAAAAACCCAGAAACAATACATTAAAAGTCATAAATTAAATTGAATGTCAGTGAGTGAAATAAGTATTTAAGCCCCTACAGTCGTGGCCAAAAGTTTTCAGAATGAGACAAATATTGGTTTTGAGAAAGTTTCCTGCTTCAGTTTTTATGATGGCAATTTGCAATTCATCTGATCACTCTTCATAACATTCTGGAGTATATGCAAAGTCCTTCCTTGCCATGAAAATAAACTTAATCCCCCAAAAACCCACTTCCACTGCATTTCATCGCTGCCATAAAAGGACCTGCGGAGATCATTTCAATAATCTTCTCGTTAACACAGGTGAAAATGTTGACGAGCACAAGCTGGAGATCATTATGTCGTGCTGACTGAGTTAGAATAGCAGACTGGAATCGTTAAAATGAGGGTGATGCTTGAATCATTGTTCTTCCTGTTAAACATGGTTACCTGCAAGAAAACACGTGCAGCCATCATTGTGCTGCAAAAAAGGCTTCACAAGCAAGGATGTTGTTGCTACTAAGATTGCAGCTACATCAACTATTGATCGGATCATCAAGAACTTCAAGGATAGAGGTTCAATTGCTGTGAAGAAGGCATCAGGGCACTCAAGAAAGTCCAGCAAGGGCCAGAACGGTCTCCTAAAGATGATTCAGCTGTGGGATCAGAGTGCCACCAGTGCAGAGCTTGCTCAGGAATGGCAGCAGGCAGGTGTGAGTGCATCTGCAAACACAGTGAGGCGAAGACTTTTGGAAGATGACCTGGGTTCAAGAAGGGCAGCAAAGAAGCCACTTCTTCCCCCAAAAAAATATTAGGGACAGACTGATATTCTGCAAAAGGTACAGCGAGTGGACTGCTGAGGACTGGGGTAAAGTCATTTTCTCTGATGAAGCCCCTTTCCGATTGTTAGGGGCATCTGGAAAAAGGATTGTCTGGAGAAGAAAAGGTGAGCACTACCATCAGTCCTGTCTCATGCCTACGGTAAAGCATCCTGAGACCATTCATGTGGGCTGCTCCTCATCCAAGGGAGTGGGCTCACTCACAATTTTGCCAAAGAACACAGCCATGAATAAAGAATGGTACCAAAACATCCTCTGACAGCAATTTTTTCCAACCATCCAAGAACAGTTTGGTGAAGAACAGCACGATGGAGCACCGTGCAATGAGGTCAAAGTGATAACTAAGTGACTTGGGGAACAAAACATTGAAATCTTGGGTCCAGGGCCAAGAACTCCCCAGACCTTAATCCAATTGAGAACTTGCGGTCAATCCTCAAGAGGCAGGTGGACAAACAAAAAACCACTAATTGTGACAAACTCCAAGCAGTGATTATGAAAGAATGGGTTGCCATCAGTCAGGATTTGGCCCAGAAACTGAAGATGGCCCTTGGATGGGTCTTCCAGCATGACGACCCAAAACATACCACCAAGTCAGCATAGCAGTCGCTACAGAAGCACATTAAGGTCATAGATTGGACTAGCCAGTCTCACACTAACCTTCCAAAATTCATAAATTATACAAGAACATATACTACACAGAGTAGTACAGCGTATCAAACGTAGGTATCCCCATAGAGACACGGTTTGTCTTTTGTTATTCTTTTGATTGAGAGTTCTCTAGGCCAGAATTCAATACTACATTTCTTTACTTTTACTGGAACACACCTCACACAGGAAAACTGACTATACTGTAAAGAAGATACATTTGAGCTACACATAGCTAAACCAAAGGGACAGAAGCTGGTGTAACAGCCCTCCCCTGAGGGATGTGTATGTGAACGATGCATTGAGCAAATGCTCATGGATGTGTGTACTTGCACATGTACCTCAGAGACTTTGCAGTATATGGATGACTGTACCTTGCGAGCTGCCTGCTGGAACAGTCTGAGGACTCTTCGCCTCAGCTCCCACTGAAAAGTGGTGTAAAACTGGAAAGCCGGGTCTCCCTCAGGGGCCTGGAACAGGTTAGAAACACATTCATTGTTAAATTTTACTTGCTTGTATTCGACGTTAACTGCACATTTAGTGTACATAAAAAAAACCATAAAGTTAAATTTTATTAGGCCTCTGCTAGGAGTATTTAAATGATGAAAGACAGTGGAATACTAATAAGTCAATATTAGATTGGATTAAACTGGAAATGAGCTATGAGTAACTGAATTTTTTTTTTTTTTTTTTCGTGAAACTGCTCTTGTACAAAGAATAAAAGATGTGTTATCCCTGGGGCAGGGATAGCTCAGTAGGTAAGGTGTTGGCCCCGTGATCGGAAGGTCAGGGGTTCGATTCCCCTGAACGACTACCCTGAGGTACCCCTGAGCAAGGTACCGTCCCTACACACTGCTCCCCGGGCGCCCAATGGCAGCCCACTGCTTCACTGAGTGAATGGGTTAAATGCAGAGAGGAATTTCCCCACGGGGATCAATAAAGTATACATTATTATTAACATATGGCATAGAAACTGAACATTTAACAGTATTTCCTAAAAAACCTCTCCTGTCTGATCATTTCCTGATAACATTTACATTTACAATAATTGATTACACAGCAGTGGAGAGTAGATGCTATCACAGTA
The DNA here is from genome assembly GCA_015106755.1 of Etia nguti. Classification (NCBI taxonomy): domain Eukaryota; kingdom Metazoa; phylum Chordata; class Actinopteri; order Cichliformes; family Cichlidae; genus Etia; species Etia nguti. Next base: position 104 of record VUQG01014280.1, on the reverse strand, counting down.
GATGTCTTTCTGAAAGTGCTGTAACTAAGTTTAACAATATAATCCACCCACTGTTATCATCTTCAATGCCCTGTACCAGCACAGAGCAGAGCAGCTACCTGAAC
>VUQG01014277.1:0-12373 GCA_015106755.1 Etia nguti | reverse complement strand
CCATATTCTTAAAATACTTTTATTGTAGTCTCATAATTTAAAAACACCATCTATCCACTGTCTTTTCACAGCTCTATGAACTGGATGGAGACCCAAAGAGGAAAGAGTTTCTGGATGACCTCTTCAGCTTCATGCAAAAACGAGGTATGTTTTCATATCCTTGTCCCCCTGTATCAAATTTGATTTTACTAACTAAAGGACGTCCTATTTATTCCATTTCTTATCTTGCTGTATCACATATCCCCGCCTTATGTCCGGCCGCTGTCATAGGCAGCTTCTTAATGTGATGAGGAGAGAGGATGATCACCCACCCCCTTCTTTCTCTGATATATGACACAGCACTGTCTACTCATCTTTCACTGGCATGGGTGGGGTCTTTATTCATTTCAGAGATGATTGCTTTATGGTCACACAGCAACTCGGCATTCCCAGGCTATAACTAGAAGGGACAGACTGTATCGATGCCTGAGGATGGATTGGTTTACCTTCCCATCCTGCTGGCTGTCCGCATAGCTCAACCTACACTTCTAACACTACACGCATAACCAGTTTTCACTCTCCTTATCTGAACACCTAATAAAAAAGTGAACTGTTTGTATTTTCTTCTGTTTGGTGTGCTAACGCCAGACTGCCATTTGAGATGATTATTTTCTTGAAGCTGTGTGATTTCACAGGATGCTCATGGCTGATATAATCAGATCAGTGGGCGGACGACTGACATGGAAGAAAAGAAAAGTTTGCTCATGACTGAAGAAACAAAAAGCTAAACAGTAGTAGATGTTCACAGAGCCTCTGCTAGTGTGCTCCTAGATTCTGAAAGCGCCATCTCTAGGCTATTATGAGAAATATGACATGAGAATTGTAATCACTCAGAAGACAAATTGATTAAGAAAGGCTTTGATTGGTTTGGCTTTTCAGCCAATATAATAATAGCAATAATACAACATATTAATAATGTAAATAATGGCATTTTATTCTGTACTTTGACCTTGAGCTCTAACTAAATTATAATAATTTTCTCAAATAAAATCAAAATAGCCGTCACAATTACTCTGCCTTTTTTTGCAGACATTTTTAGAGCAACTTCTTCCTCACCAGGAGTTTGTCTCAACTTGTTTCCAATTATCTTTACTAGCCATAAATGTGTCACACACCTAAGTTTTGATAAACTGCCCTTTGGGTATAAAAACCTGTTTCTTTGGACATCCCCTGAACCCCCTTAACCCCACCCTGTGGTTTAAAAAAAAAAAGTCCTCTTAAAGAAGAAGATTTCCAAGCAGTATTTTAAATGTGGATTTGGAAAAGACACAAAGTTTAGAGTCTCTATTTCCCCTAATTAGAGAAGGATCCTCTTTTCAGTTCTGGGAGGAACCACAAATCTCTCTGGGGTTGCATCACGGAGGGCATCAAGTGTAAAAGATAAACACGTGGAGTTACCCACAATGGCGTGCCCTTGAGAATAAGCTGAAAAGTATCTAATGATAATAAGTTCTTGTTGTGATTTTAGAATTTAATTGAATAATATTAGATATTCAAGGTAAATACTTGTACACTCTTATATTGTACATATATTTATTGTTATAATCCTCAGATTTACCCATTCTTATATTTTGCTTGTTCTTATGTTATTGTATTGTATTTTGCACACCTCTGTTGCTTGTGAAGCTTGCACACAAGAATTTCACTCACATGTGCTGTACCAGCTTACCTGCACATGTGATGTGACAATAAAAGTGATTGGATTTGATTTAAAAATGACAGTTTTCAATCGAAGAATAGTTCCAGGTTTTGAAATGTAAGAATTCAAAGTTCAAAAGTGAAACTTCAGAGTGTTTGTGTGACAAACGGCAAGCACTGGACTTAAGGGCCGACCTCTGAACCACATCAGGAGTGGAAGAAAGCGTGGTCATACAAGGACACAAACCACTGAAGTTCACAGGAGTTTGATGTATTTGATGCTTACTCAGAGTTTGTTTTATGGAAAGCCGTTAATGTCATAAGTGGTCTTACTCTGCCCACTGTTCTGTATTTTAACATCAGTGCTTACAGGGTGGGCGATCTGGCCAAAAGACAGTCGTATTGCTCTGAATCTGGTTGATTATTCGTAGGGTGCCTGGATGCCAAGTTTGTTGGTTCAGCTCAAGGGTAAAAGCAAACTTAGTGTAGTTTCCTAGCGTGGGCGAAGCATCTTTTAGATCCGCGCATTGGTGAGCACCGCCCTTGTTTGAAATGATGGTGAATGCCACTCGACCGCAGCACCGTCACTCTGAGCACTTAAACAACACCTTGCACTGGCAAATTACTGTTTGCTAATACTGAATGGTAAAAGTGTGGTCTTTTAATAAAATATGGGAATCATGACAAAAGAGCCAAAGAAGGTTTTGCTACAATTAAGTTGTGAGCTAAAGCACTGTCTTAAACATGTAAAATGCATGGGTGTGACTGCGCACCACCTTTATTGGCTAAAGGGAGACAACTGTTATTTCAGGTACTGTTGTTTGTCTTTGATGCTATTTCATATGTATTTTATTGGTGGAGCATGACTGTATTTTTTTTTTTTTCCTGTTTCCTGTTGCTGCAGGAACCCCAGTGAATCGTATTCCCATCATGGCCAAACAGGTCCTGGATCTGTACATGCTGTACAAGCTAGTGACAGAGAAGGGTGGCCTGGTGGAGGTTATCAACAAGAAACTGTGGAGGGAGATCACCAAAGGACTCAACCTGCCTACCTCAATCACCAGTGCAGCCTTCACTCTTCGCACACAGTCAGTATACAAACACTCTTGTTTAACTGGTGTTTAAAGGTTACTCGGGGCGTTTTCACACCTGTAGTTTGTTTACTCTGGTCCAACTCTGGTGATGACTTTTTTTTCACACAGAGAAAAGTCCAAAATGCGTGCGTTACTACAAAACATGTAAGAATGTTCAGTCTGCTCGTTGACCAGATGTGTCTGAGGCAGGAGTAAGAAAAGTAAATACAGGAAAAAAGTGCCGTGTTCTGGTCTACTGGTGAACACGGAGAATTTATTTTCATTTCATGGTTAGTTGCAAGCACATCCATAGTACCTTTCCACATTGAGAATACAAAGCATACGTGGCTACGGGATGTGTTTTTACCTTAAACTTGTAACGTAAAGCTGATAGTTGGTTCTGATCATGTTCACACCACCTCCAAAGGGTCTCGGTGCTGTTGTTTTGGTCCACACCCAAGTGCGATTACTGTGTTCACAACTAGACACACCAAGTGGAGAAACAGAACCAGTGTCCGATTTAAACTGACTAAATACCATGTGAAAATGCCCTTATTAGTACCCTTTATTAATTAAAGCAAGAGTTAGCTAAAGTTAAATCGTTCCATACTTGTTGAACTCATTGCTATTAAATGTCAGCCAACATTTTGCTGTAGAAGTGAATCCCTGTGTTTGTCCTTTTTAAAGACTGATCACTCCTAGTTAGCTAAAATCGGGCCAAACTTTGTCTTCGAACACTCGGAAGGACATGCCCATTGTGCACTTTGTTGATTTCAGATACATGAAGTACCTGTACCCATATGAATGTGAAAAGAGGGCACTGAGCAACCCCAACGAGCTTCAGGCAGCCATCGACAGCAATCGACGGGAGGGCCGGCGACAGAGCTTTGGCAGCTCTCTCTTCACCTACTCTCCCAACGGGACTCCCACCATGCTGTCCTCACCGAAGCTCCCCACGCCCAGCATGGGCTTAACAGTTGGCACCAACGGGACCTCGTTGGGTCACATCCACAAGATCAAGAAAGGTGAGATTTGTTTATTGTGCTGCATGCACATCGGAGAAAATCAAGTGTTTGAGGGACATGTTCTTTGATGCTGATTGTTTTGAATCAGGTTAAAATACATGAATGTGGCAGTAACTTTGTCTAATCTCAGGTCAAAATGACAAATTTACGTCAACAATTCGGTTTGTCTTGTTGTGACAGCATAACGATTTATTCTTGACTGTGTTGGATCAGTCAAAGTTTTGAAAATTTAAGTGAGCACCCAGGTTAAAATGAGGATCCACTGTGAAATCTTGAGCCTTTTACTGATAGCACATTTACTATCAGAGATAGAGAATTTATCTCTTAAAAGGAAGCTCCGATCTTAAAATTAAGAAATAACATCAAATCTGATTTGCTGTCATCTCTCTGTAAAAGAGCTTAACCCTGGGAACTTCCCACACACACTGCATCTTATTTATTATCTGTTTTCTGCAGTTACGCTGAAATTTACGTCTGGGCAGTATAATGCATCATATATGAGTTTGCTTGACTTTGATTTCTCCTTTCTCTTTATGCCGCTGGGCAAGAAGAAGAGGGAGGCCAGCCTCTGGCAGGCGTCAGCATGGCTCGTTTGCCAGCGGGGGGCTTGGCAGGTCACTCAGTGGCTGCTGTGCAGGCAGCGGCAGCCCACGCCGCCATGGCTGCTCAGGTGGCCGCTCTGGAGCAGCTGAGGGACAAACTGGAAGCGGGCGAGCCGCCAGAGAAGAAGATGGCACTGCCTGCCGAGGAACACCAGCGACTGCTGCAGAGAGCGCTGCAGCAGAACCTGCTAGCAATGACTGCTCAGATACCTATGAACATTCGCATCAACAACCAAGGTACTGAACGCGCAGTCGAGCTCTTACATATTCTGGTAGCGAGAGAGGAACAGAACAACCAGTCAGACATGACTTTCATGTTTTGCACAGTAGCTGCAGGCTGTTCTACACTGTCGTTTGAGGAAATTCCTCCTTTATCTAATCAACATGAGATAAAAGGGTAAACCAGCTTTTTTACATCTCCCTGGTTTCAAAAGCTCAAAGATGCAAGAACACTGATTTTGCTGATGTGAAATGAAACTGTAATTTCTCAATTATTCTCGATTGTCAAGAAAAAGCAAATGGCCAAGTCCCCATTAAAGCAGATATTATAATTGTCTAGCAAATATTAATGTTGTTGGGAAATATTAAGTCGATAATGTAGGTGTGAGTGCTTGCAGCAGTGATCTGTGTATGCAAACACCCACATGAGAATGAAAATGTCAACCCTGGTGGTGGTTAACATGTAAATGAACAGCAAAAGAAGAAGATGAATTGATGTATTTCAAATGGTAACGATCAGTAATTAGAGAGCATTTTCAGGGACATTCAGTTTTTTAAAACTATTCCAGAGTTGGAGTTTTTGCAGTTTGTTTATTTATTTATTTATTTATTTTGTCTTTACTGCCAATCAAAATGAGCTAAAAATAAAAATCTGGACTTATTACAACATCACAGTTACTCTGGGCATCGCAGTTTTTCACATTTCATTGTTGCCAGTGCAAGCTAGATTTGACACATTTCCCTTTTCATGACAGTTAGTATCAATGCATTCTTGTAATCTCACCACAAACCACAGCACCCAACTGCGAGAAAGTAACACCTAGCAGGGCTATAGGTTGACCTGCTTAGCTTATAGAAGCAGCGTGCGTGCATACATACATGCATGATTATCTGTGTGGGGATTCCCTTCTGTAAGCATGCACCTTGATCTTATAGGAGGATTTGTCTCGGTTACTGTCTATCTGATCGTGCACATGAACCATTTCTCGGTAAGCGACTTCAGAGAAATGTTCATTGGGACATTTCTGAAAAATTGTGGGACGGTTTTGCTTCTCCACTTGGTTTGAGTATTCTTAAGTCAAATCTGGATCCAAAAATGAATAAGGATGAAAACTGCTTTCTTCCAGATGGCAGACAAGACTCAGCTCTGAACCTCACCACCAACGGCACAGGCAGCATCAGCATGTCCGTGGAGCTCAATGGAGTGGTATACACTGGTGAGCGGCTCCTCTCTAACTTAAAGTGACACAACAAAATGTCAGATATGAGCTCACTGCTTCGTAGTTAGTCATGAACAGTTGAGTATTTCCAGTAAGACTCTTGCCTGAATTACAGATCTAGAGAAGCATCAGATCGGTATAAAGACCAGCCCCCTTTCTTCCTCCAAATGTTCCTATCAGCACCTCTTTTGTTTCTGTTTCTCATGTTGTTACATTGCTTATTTGATTTGTGAAGAAATGGAGAAATGATTATAGCTGCAAGACATGTTACACAGGGCAGGTTATTCCTGTTTTGTGGCAAAGCAGAGTCGTGCAATAACATCCTAGAGTGTTGTTGTCAGAGGAAGATTCCTACGCTTAGTAAGACCTCAGTCTCATGGGCCTAGAGACCCGTTGGTGACCCCTTGGATAATGTGTATTCCCCAAATGGCTGCTGAAGATTGCTCAATGTCGTTAGGTGAAATTGGTCACAAAGAGGTGTACAGTTGTGCACCGAACAGCTCTTTGGGACTGCTTTAGTCACTAGCATAATGCTGCTGTCGCCTGTAGTTTACATGGCAGGTGCCGGCTTGTCTGCACATTCTCACTATTTGCAGAGCTGCAGTGAAATGTCAGAAAAAAAATGTGACTCAAATGGGAAACTGAGCACGTTTGCCTTGAAACTAAAAACTAAACTAAAAAATTTGTACCTTAAGCTGCGTTCACACATGAAGTGATTCTCAGTGACGTGGCAACCAGTGACATTCAATTGCTTCAAGGGGTGAAGACAAAGTTGGCGATGCGATTGAAGTAACTACCAAGCGTTGATAGACAAACAATCGGGTAGTAAATAGAATAGAGGGTTACCTAGGTAACTGGAGCCTGAGATGTTGTTAGCGACCAGCTGTCAGCTTCAGAGTGATGCGTGAAGAGCAAATCTCTTCTGGTGCAGCTTAAACAACACGTTTCAAATGGCACAACTTTTACTTTGAAAGTGAATGTTCGCTTTTCACTGTTTGACTACTAACCAGGTGAGCAGTTGGCACCTGTGTCTGCAGACAAGTCAGCTTCTTCCATACACACTGCATGCAACCATAGCAGTTGCAAGGAGGTTTTCAGTGGAGCACCTTCCCCCTTAAGCAACCACTCACCAGTTGGTCAGGAAATGCAGCTTTTTTCCTAGCAAACAGTGGTCGCCAAGTGGTTGCAGATCAGTCTCTAGGCCTGTATATACAGACTGTAATTCAAGGCATTAGACAGATGTTTTGTACTCTGACTCCTTTTTGTTTTCCCTCTTGTCATTTTCTATCCAGGCGTTCTTTTTGCTCAGGCAGCACCAGGGTCAGCCTCGTCTGGTGCATCTGCATCGTCCGTCACCAACAAGGCTCCCAGCAGTCGCGTCGCTCCGCAGCAGCAGCAGCAGCAGCCGCAGAACACACCTACCTCAAACTCCAGCAACTCATTGTCTTAACAAACTCCCAGCCTTTCCTTCATTCATATTTTTTTTTATTTACCACGCTAAGTGAAGCCAAAAAGCAACCTCATTTTCTATCTCACCAATGCCAAAAAAAAGAAAAGAAAAGAAAAGAGAAGAACCATAAACCATACAGAAAGACACAAACTGGAACTCTGTTCACTTGAAGTACACTATCTCAGGTTTCCTCTCACAAACTCTTTTGTTCTTCATCGCCAAAATGATCTTGAAAAAGCAAAATCTCCCAACTGAGAGCCAGTATATGCTAAACAAAGACATATGCACAGCCTGTGAATTATTTATTTCTGCATCAATGTACAGATTATTTGGAGAACAAAAGAGAAGATAAAAACTAGGAAAGCATTGTTTACACACACAAACACAGCTACTGACTGACAATGATGTTTTATCCTTCAGGGGAGAGATTTTATTTTAAGTTTTCATTGTCATTATTCTTATTATTTTATTCTCTTTATTGTTTTTTTATCATTTAAATCTTTAACAATCTTTTCACTGCAGGAAAAAAATCTATATTAAGAATTCTATACAAAAAAAAGAATATCATCTATTTTTAATCAGAATAACTTTAAGGATAAGTGTTGTTTCTTCAGGGTATATATAAATATATATAAATATATATAAATTGTACCATTGTGACCTCATTTTGGGTAAAACCTTATTCACGCGGCAGCCGTTTTGAGTGTCTGTGTGAGAAAACAGCGCAGGTCTGTGCTCCTGTCATGTGGGGACGTATGCATTACATCACAGATTGTCCTGTGAATAGACAGAGTAACGTCGGCGTCCCCCCCTCAGACAAATGCAAAGGAGCGCGTGTTGGAGGCGGGCATAGTTGTTCTTCCTGTGACATTCGGCTAATTTAGCTTGAAAATCCACTCCTGTTTGTTGACACGAGGCTTGTTAAATACACCTTTTGCCTTTTTTTTCTCTCTCCATTAAGCTGGTAGAGTTTTCAAAATGGCTGTTTTTGTAAGAGTAAGGTCAGTTTGTACAGGCGGTAAAATTAAGTTGTTTCTTTTTGTGTTGTTTTTTTTTCACCTCCCTGCACCTCATCACAGGATGGACTTTCTCAGTGCTGTCCACACCAAGTGTTCCTTTTCCTGTTTAGGGTTCAGATTTATGTGGAAGACACAGGTTTTAGGTGAATGTTCTCAGGTGTTTCTCGCTCTTAAACAAATATCCCACTTGACAGAGCACTGCTTTTCCACGTGATGAAATCTGCTTTATCTTCTTTCTAACTTGGCCTTTAATGGAGTGGTTGTCTTTCCAAAAAAAACCAAAAAAAACAAGATGCATGCATGTATTTGTAGATAAAAAGCCCCCTTAATGAGAAATGAAGTGATTTCCCATCTTAGGTTCGCAGGAGTCGAGCGTGTACTGAATCCTTATTATTGCAGAGCTGCTCAAATGGACAATCAGGTGTCAGGAGATGCTTATTTGGGCTTCAGACGAGTGCTTTTTTCAGCTCGTATGTGACATTGTGTTGTGTGTTTTCTTTTTTTGCTTTGTATTATAGATTTCAGATGCTTTTTATTTTAATTTTATCGTTTTCAGCTTTGTGTTTTTGATGAATTTGTGCGTCTTCTGATCCAAGTGCTTCTTATCCCACGCCTTGAGACGAACAGGGTCTCGTTGAGGCTAGCTTGCCACCTATCCGGGATCCCACGATGGCCGAGAGGCGATCGCAGCCGGTGCGTTTGCTCGCGGCCTCGCATGTTTGTACGAACTCTGTTAGCGTTACAAAACACAGAGGAGAATCTGTGTCATTTGTGTCCGTGCTTTTTGAAGTCAGTCAATCAATTCAGCTTTTTGAACTTTAACCTGTTACCTCCCTGAACTGTTAACTGTTAAAGATTGTTCCCCACAGCCCCGACACACACACACACACACACACAGTCACCCCACTTCAGAAAGCAGCCTCATTCCTACTGACATTGGGAAGTAAATCAGGCTTTGTACGTGGGTTCTGTTCAGAGACCTTAACACAGCATGAGCTGACCAGAGAGCGAGCGGTACCTCAGTTTAATCAGTTTTTACTGTTCAAGTCAAATATCACCAGATGCTTGTCGTGGCTTTGATTCTGGACTCACTTCTCGGTGGGAAATCACCACCAGCTGCTACAGAGCGACTGGTCATTATTTTTATGTTTTTTGTAAAGGACCTCACAGTCATCACAGTGGCGTTCTTGAATTTCAGTGCAATGTCCACGAAGGATTGAACTGTTCAGCCTCAGGCACAGGAAAGCAAAGGGGGACTTCAGATTTGTTAGAAGCAGGTTTATGTAAAACCCTGCTCGAGACTTCATAAACCATTTGATTTGCAAATCGAATAACGAAATTCATTTCTCTCCACAAGACGCTTAAGCGCCTTTCAGACGCGGAATACAAAACATTGCCGGCTTTGCCCGTTTACCGTAAAGTTCCTCCTTCTCACAGATGAGCCCATGGCTGAGGCAGAGACAGCCACACTAACCTTGCAATAATTGCCAGACACATGCAAGAAGTGTTGCATTTGTGGCGTCAATTGCCAATGTCGACTATGATGAGGTTAAACCACACTTTTGAACATTTAGAGTTGCGAGTGTGTGTCTGCGTTTGGTGCATGGTGCAACATGAAGCAGTAGCTGCTCCTGGTTCTCACACGGGGGCTTGAGGAGGCCGTTCCACACAGACGCCGTAAACCGGACGCACGGTTGCTGAGATAAGACGATAAAACGTTCAGCTGTTTGGCGAATTCTCCAGTGAACCCATGAGCACACGCAGAACAACTTTCTGAACGGTGCCTGAGAGTGTGCATTCAGACATGAGGCTGCTGTGTTAGGATGCCGTCAGCCTCAAAGAGTGTCTACATGTAGAATGTGTTGCTCTTCATTAACTCAGGCGTACAGCTGATTTAAATGTTTGATAAGTGCATCTCTTAGAAACACGGTAAACACTTTGCGAATGGGAGATTTAAAAGCTCAGCTCCATGAACGTTATCTTTTTTTCTCAGGCCCATACAGTAGTGGGTTGGTTTGTTGGAGTACTGCGTAGGCCCTAACCAAAACAAAACGAACGGGGAAAATGACAGCCCTCACATATTCCTCCTTCCTTGTATCTGCAGTGTGAGCGGATACCAGGGCTGTTTTTCTTTGTATCAGGAGTAGCAGGTGTCACAGTCGCCGGTAATGGCTGACAATCAAATAGAGATGTACTGCGGCTGAAAGCATGTTGGGGGAGGATGGCTGGAGAGAAGCGAAATTCAATCAATCCCGATCTAAAGGATCAACACTGCTTTTTCACATTTGACCCTGTGACCTTTCGGCCCCCAAGGCAGCTTTTAAAGCACCCGTCCCCCCTTCGGTGGATCCATGTTTATCGTATAACTTTCGACTGCTTCTGTGGGATATTTGCACGTGAACAGCGAAGGTACCGCTGCTCGCCTGTACTCGCTCTCTCTGTGGACGGCAGCATTTTCAAGGAAGATGTTCTTAACATGCGCGGTAGCAACAATCATGAAACGTAAAGACAACACTGTATACCTCCAAACACTCTCGACATCCCTTCAACCACAATCGAGCCCCATTTCTACCTCAAGGACTAAAAGCTTTGGCAGATTTCTCCTGCAGGGCCACACCGGGGAGAATCCTGCTGGAGGCTGCGCTCAGTCCAAAAAACCCCACTGAAATGATGTTGGTTCCGGTTCATAAGGATTTTAAAAGAGATTGTAGTGACCACAGACAATCAGCTGAAAATGCAATTCTCGCCTTTAACGATGACCGTTTTAGACTCGCAAAGAGCCTCGGCCTCTTTGGCAAGAGCTCCCCTCAGTGGAAGGTTTTTGTTACAGCGCACAATCAGTCATCGTTTCCTGTATGGGGGAAAAAAACATGGAAGGATATGAAGGCTTCAACTATTCCATTTACTTTCTTTTCCTGTCTTTACTTCCTTGTGGTGTTTCCAGAGTTTAATCCTTGTGGGGGATGTAAAAGCTTCAGAATCAGCATTCAGATCACGGAACACTAAAACCAGACTTCACAGGCTTTTAGAATCAGTAGCTCAGCAAGGCACTCAAACAGGGAAGTAGTTCAGACAGGGAAAATGCAGTCTGGCCTGTATCAGTGCGATCATGTAGGATCCTCCTGGTCAGAGGTAGCTCATCTCTGATATTTTAAGGCACAGTGTAGCTAAGAAAACTGCATCAGTCTTAACTCTGTAGCCCAGAGCTTGTTCAGATTCTGAAAACCAGATTTTTGTTCAGGCTGGAGTTTTTGTTTTTCATTGTATTGTAGGAAGTTTGACTCCTATAGCCTGCAGATGTTTTCCATCATTAGATTAGACAATGCCTGCACAACATTTTTGGCTTTTTTATTATTTTATTCTTCTTTAATGGCCCTCGACTGTTTTCAGAAGCCTGCTTTGTTTGACGCTGCTGTACAGGCTTGAACAGCAACATAACTCATCTATTTTGTCTGTCTTGGAATCAAATTTTGTTAACAGTATGGTAATATCAGCACAAACCCTCAGAGTCTATCGCGATCGGCTCGCTCGCTCTTTGTCTCAGTCGTAACCTTTAAGCATCCGATTCTCGGCTGTTTTTGATAATTACCAGAGCTGTAGATAAAATAACTGCTTGAAAACCTTAACATGGTTCTGAGGGTCTTGCTTGGAGCGTGACTCCTGCTCCCACCTGCTGCCGACATGGACACTTTGCTAGAACATTTACGGGTTAAGGTGCGTGTGGTGCTCGAGGACTTTTGACTGGACTTCACCACTCACCTTACCTCAATCAGGGGGACTGTGGATAGGGAAGATGATGATAAAATAACAAGATGCCTTCTGCTGTGACAATTGTATGAATTAACATGTATTACTAAGACTCATTAAGTAGATTATTTCTGAAAATGGCTTTTAGGGCTATAGATATATAATGTTTATATTGTTTTTTGGCTATTTCCCTGCTTCTTTTTTTCCTTGTTTTGGACATGCTGTAGCAACTGAGACACAGAGATTACTTATAGAGCAGATTTATGAATACAGTGATGATAATTATAATGGTAATGTGATTATTATAGGGAAGTGTGTGTGTGTGTGTGTGTGTGTGTGTG
>VUQG01014275.1:0-21862 GCA_015106755.1 Etia nguti | reverse complement strand
TAGTTATGCTGCAATAGGTGTAGACTGCTGGGGGATTCCCATGATGCATTGAGTGTTTCTTCTTCAGTCACCTTTCTCACTCACTATGTGTTAATAGACCTCTCTGCACTGATTCATACTTGTCGTTAATCTCTGGCTCTCCTCCTCTCCTCCACAGCATGTCTTTTATCCTGTCTTACTTCTCTCACCCCAACCGGTTGCAGCAGATGGCCGCCCCTCCCTGAGACTGGTTCTGCCCGAGGTTTTTTCAATTAAAAAGGGAGTTGTTCCTTCCCTCTGTTGCCAAAGTGCTGATGATTGTTGGGTTTTTCCCTGCATGTATTATTGTAGGGTCTACCTTATAATACAAAGCTACTTGAGGGGACAGTTTTTGTGATTTGGTGTTATATAAATAACACTGAATTGAATTGAATTGAATTGAATTGAATTGAATTGAATTGAATTGAATTGAATTGAATTGAATTGAAGACATGTGAGCTGATTTGCCCATCAGGTCCATCGTTGGTGAGATCACAAAAACAATCAAAAAGAGATGCAACACAACAACAGAGAGAGGGGTTTTGTAGCTGTTTTGTTTCTGTTTGGGTGTCTAGATTCTAGCTTTACAAACACTTCTGTGATAAAGTATTTGCCACCTTTCTGATTTATTGTTTGTTTATTTTGTTTTGTTTTTGCTTGTCTGACAAATTTTAATAGTTTACAAAGCTAACCTGAGTAAATACAAAACTGTTTTTGAATGAGCAGTTCATTTATTAGGGAACAAAAGCTTTCAAACCTAGGTAGAGCAAGAGGTAGAGCAGGCCATCTACTAACTGGAAGATTGGTGGTTTGATCCCTGGCTACTCCAGTCTGCATGCCTTGGGCAAGAAACTGAACCCCAAGTTGCTCTTTGATGCATTCATCAGAGTGAATGTTACCCAGAAAGCATCAGTTGTAGAAAAACGTGCCTGTTTGAAGGTGTGCGTTTTTCGTGGAGTTTTATAAAATATCAAGTTGCCTTATCATTAGGCAAGATAAGTACTGTATTACAAATATAGCCTTTTTATGTTTAGCATCGAGTACAGTGGTAACTCACCTGAGCAGCTGCTTGTATCCCCAGCAGGTGCTCCAGCTTTTCTGGCGTTCTTCACCTTCCTCTGGAGGAGCTGCTGAAAGTAGCCAGGATTTGCTCCATCCTGGCACACACACATCAGTTATAGTCATCATAACTTCAGTGTCCGCACTGAAGGAACTCTCACTTAGCGTCTCATCATCTGTGAACTCTTCTGTTTCAAATTCTGCTTCAGACATTTTCCATGAATCCTCCCAGTCAAAGGGTTCATCCTGTTTGACGATTCAAACACAGAGTTGTAATACAAATATTAATATTAGGTGTTTATCTGATTCAGTGCTCATGTAGCATCTGGCCAAACCACAAAGAGCAGAAATGAACAATACAACAGTCATTAAAATGATCCCCACCTCCTCCTCTAGCTGTTGTATTTGATCAAAGTTGTTGCTTAGTTTTTGTGTGTAATCAGGCCAGATATGATCCCAGTCCTTTTTCTCCTGCCTGAAGGGAAAGTTCATGATCTTCCAGGTGCCAGCCCAAACAGGAAGAGAATAAGTTTCTATTTCAACCTTACAAACGTTCTCTCTTTGAAATAGAATATCCCAATGAAACTGCTTTGCCTCAGAAAGCTCCAACTGGGCTGGACTCTTCACCTGAAAACAAGAAAAACAAGATAACGTTGCAATTTTATCTACAAAATCTAAACAGGTCATTAAGTGAACAGCACACCCTGTGTGATTAAGATCAGGTGACTGACTTGTCCCTCGAAGGATATTTCAAGATTTATTTTGTTCATTTTCTTCTGACCTTGTTTGGGTGTTTAGACGCTTTTACATGTATGGCACCTTGGAAGTTCCTTCTATCAAGCTGCGTTGTGTAGTCAGGACTTTACCCAAAACATGTCCCAGACCCCAAAAACTGCAGGGCTCTAATAAATTTCAGTGTTTGTACCTGTTTCCAGGATTGATTCCACTTATGAGTAGGAAACATCCATTCACCCTCCAGTCCGCTCCCCTTTGCTTTGTACTTGCTGTTCTTAGTCAGCTCTATGGTTGTGAACCCTAGAATTCTGGTTGGCAACTCTTGGGCTTTCAGAAAAAGATACTTTGGTGGCTTCAAGCTCATCCAGGAGTCCTTCCAGCAGATTCGAAATGCATCAACCTCTACTTTGCGCTTTTGCCTTCGAAGTCTGGGTGACGTTGACCTTCTTGGAGGAGGTGGAGGAGGAGGAGGGTCAGCTTTGGGTTTGGGAGGAGGAGGAGGGACAACTTTGAATCGAATTCTGGGGTTGTTTTTTTCTGCTTCAGCTGCACCGCTCGTGACCCTCCTAAACTCACTTATGCCATCTTTCATCTTGTCTCCATTTGCAACAAGCCAGTGATAGTTCCATTTTGAGAAGAGCCTGCAGATTAAAAGAAAAAACACATTGAATCAGTGTATATGTACACAGAATCTTTGGTATAGAAACATTCATCAGCTGTGGACCAAGCAGCAAACCTCCTGGCTGGCGATTACAGGCTGGTCTCAAATTATTAATTAAATGATTTATGAAAATTAAAATGTATTTCAAGTAAAACGTACTTTTTAAAACATTTTGACCAGAAACAGACTTCTGTGTCTTTTCAAGTCAGCTCAAGCTCTATAAACAGGTTTGAGCTGATTTAAGTTATTACTTTGGGACCAGTTAAACTTGTTAAAGAACTTTGGAAAAGCTTTTTCTGTAAACTGAATTATTAGAGATCTTTCAGGTTTTTAAAGTAAACCAATCTGTTGACATTAAGGCCTGATTTTACTGTTGTCTTTGAATGTTGGAGGTGATTCAGGAATTGGTAAAATAATGTGATGATAAATTGGGAAAAAAAAATTATAAGCTAAAAATGTTTTATCTGAAAATCTTTATAGCTGTATTTTCACATTTTAAAATTTTTCTTTACAGTATACAAAAAAAGGTTTATTCTCACAGATTGATGGAACTTTTCTGCTTCCATTCTTCCTCTTTTTTGTTCTCGTTGGCGATGCTCTGGGCTCTCTTCTCCCACTGGTCTCTCAGACGCCCGTTGCTGAATGTTCTCTGCTCCCCCTTTGTTGACAACATCTTGTTACCTGAGAGATGTAAAAAAAAAACAAACTCAATAAATAAAATAAAACAACCATCAGAAGCCCTCAGAGTTTTTTTTTCACCAAATGACAGAAACATTAGGATCCAGTCTCAGATTCTTAAGGCCAGGCCAGCTACAGCACCGGAAAAATGTTGAGTAGATCAAATGTAACCCAAAACTCGTGAACTATAGGCTTGACAGTGGTTTCAGCAACTTTGTTAACCAGATGTGGCCTTTATGCTACGTCGTAGCATAAAGGCCACATCTGGTTAACAGATACATCGTAGCAGCTACGATGTATCTGTTATTTGGTCGATGTAAGGCAAACCCTCAGCTAAGTTGAAGCAGCCAGGTCTTTGGTCAAAACTCGTGGCCAAAGAAAACCCTAATACTGACAACAACAATTAAAAGTATTACTCCCATGAGTTTGGAGTCGTGTTTTTGACTGCTGAAGGGTTTCTTAATTAAGCACCAAGAGTTGGGACACCTTTATTTTTCAAGAATATGTCATCACTATCTTCAGCTATTTATAGCCATTAAAGTAACATACACATATAAAATAAATCACAGTAGGTAGTTAATTTTGTGTTTTACTTTCACAGTTTTGAAAATAATCATATGGAATCATATGGAATTTTTGAAAGTGCGTAGACGCAAAACAGCTGCTGCACAATCACAAAGGTTAGTAAACCTGCATAGATGAAGACTTGTTAGATGGCTTTTTGAACTATTTCCACTTGTTGATTTGAAATGACATTTGTGGCAGACCTGCCATGAGAAAAAAAAGTGGAACATCTTTCAAGAAAATTGATGAAAAAAAAGATGAAAATTTGATTTTTTGTTTAGCAACTCGTAAGATGATTGTGCAATCAACAGTTACACGTCTCTAAAAATAGATCTAAATTTCAATGAGACTAGCTGTTAAAATAAAGTATTTAATAATAACAATAATGTGACAGTGGTAGGAAGAATGTGTAGAGGCCAGACTGGAATTGGATGTCTCTATTCATTTAGACCCTGATTCATCCACTGGAAACTGCTGCAGAGAAATTGAGTTCCTTTACAGGTTTTGTCTCTTGCAAAGGCTCCTGTGGTGAAAATGGGGCTTTTGTGGTGTGCTGATAAAGAATCACCAGAGATCTGTTGATTCTTTTACTTTTTTCTAAAGTAAATCATGGGCTACTTCTGACTTTAAGTATCATTAGTTATTCAAGACTGCGGGGGGAAAAAATAGATGTATGCTGTACATTTTTGAAAAAATGCTCCTCAAAATGAAAAGTTTTACACAGATTATTTTTATTAACTTTCTTGTGGGGTCTTGTGACAGACCAGGTTTCCATCTGTCTCAAAGTGGAGATCTTTGGAGTGTAAGGTGAATTTATTAACCACTACACCATGGAGCATCATTTGTTTACTCATTACAACATTTATTATTAAAACTAATTATTAAAATATCCTTTAAATATCCTTTCCATAATTTTATTTCTTAGTTTCAGATGTCATATTGTCTATCTTGACTGTATTCCTTGAAGTTTAGTTTGGTTTTTCAGTTTGACTGATTAATCTGACACTTTACTGTTTTTGCAAGTTATACTGCAATAATTTCAAAGACGAACTAAACTGTGAAGTAGTAAACCTTTTCAGAAGATTATCACAATTCCCACAGTACACAAACACAATACAACACACAAACGTAACACAACATTTGCAGCCTATAAACACAACACACCAAATTCCATTCTTTACATTGTTTTCTCTGTATGGCTTATCAAAATATGCTTGCAGTGTTGAGTAATTAGTAAATTAAGTTGCTAATACACCACTGAGCTTATCTAGATAAACAGAGTTTCATTCCGTATTGAATTCAGAAACAGTATTCGATATGAAAAAGTCACGACACTTTAAATTGGTACCTAAAAAGTAATCACCAGCTTCTCTCCTCATAGATACACACCGATAGTTCAACACAGTTATGAGCCCAGCTTTGGTCCAGTTCTCAGTGCAGCGTCTTGTTGAATACTGGCTCATGTATCTGTGACACCAGACCACCACTGATACTCTAAAATTAAACTCAGCTCATCTTCAAGGAGCGACAACAACAAAACATCACAGCACTGATTCAGGAAAGAGGAAGATTCTGTGTCATTTAAACATAATAATAATGTCAGTTTGGTCATTTTTATCTGAAAATTTGTATATGTTAATGCCTTTGCTGTCAGTCAGTGGTTTGCACTCTTCAGTTCATTATCATAAAAACATGAGAGGCTTTCAATATTTACATAAAATAAAGATTCTCAAAATTTTCTATAGGTAATCAGTCAAATTATACACAGTATATGTGTATGGTACTTTAATAGTCAGATGTACAGTGAACTCAGGAAGGTCCCCGGCTTTAACCTTTGTCTGTCTGGAAAACTGACTCTGGACTTAGCAGTGTCTGTGTAAATAAAAGGAGCATACTTATCAGACTAACGATGACCTAAAATTAGAAAATGAGATCACATCTCCTTCACCACCTCAATGCAGAGGATTTCCCCATTGGACACTTAACAAGAATCAAATGACAATAATCTCAAGAAAAGAAATGACTACAGGCCTGGAAGGGTTAAAAATATAAATGAAATAAAACCTTTCCAAACAAACCTCAGATTGCAATTATCAGCTATGATAAGTGAGGCTAAAGATGCATATTACTCTTTATATTTGACACATAAAGCTGAAAATGTTATCCATCCTCTCCTTGGAGTCTGGGGAAGTGGTTAACAGTTTTCATTTTTCTTTGTAGGTTGGAGGATGTGGTGGTACAAGAACACACAGGTTTCTGAGTGTTCCTGTCCTGACTGAACTTTTGTGTTGAACTTTTAGGTTTTGGCAACAAAATTGCTTGGTTAGAAAAGAAATCCTGCCACAATTGGTGCAGTGCAGATTTGAGGACCCAAATGCAGGACAAAGTAACAAAAGTGAGCTTTAATGTCTAATAAAAAATAAAATATAAACCAAGTCTAAAGGGTAATGATGCAGAAATTCAGAAACACAAAAAATCACACAGAAATGTGAAAATTGCAGAACAAGAGAGAACCTAAAACAGCAAATCAGCAAAGACAAAAAAGGGAATAAGCATACACGGTGGACTAATTACATAACAAGAAACGTTAGGGAGCATAAAAAAAGCAACTATCAACAGGCGAAGAGAATCAGGGAAACGGGGAAGCTAGACAAGAAATAAAAATGACTCTAGGCCACATAAAGGACTTTCAAAGCAAAACAGGAAATAACCAACAGACTTAATATCAGAACAATTAAAACTCACAAAAGAGATCAAAAGAAACCACCAATCCAAACACTAACCAAACAACCAAAACTTAAGTTCATTAAAGAATCCGAGTTTAAAAACACAAAACCGTAGCACCATGACACATCCTTTGTAATGGTGCTAATAAGCACTTTCACAGTGTCTCCAAAAGCCCTGAAGGCAAACCTCTCTCATATGCGATTTCTGAACCTGATAAAAGATGTCGCTTTGTTGAAGCAAAGTACAGAATCAGAAAAGTTAAAAAACA
Source organism: Etia nguti (assembly GCA_015106755.1). NCBI lineage: Eukaryota > Metazoa > Chordata > Actinopteri > Cichliformes > Cichlidae > Etia > Etia nguti. The sequence goes on along the minus strand of VUQG01014275.1, from coordinate 15,152 downwards.
AAACAAAAAAGGAAATAAGAATAAACCTTGGACAGACATTCAGAGCTCCTGGGCTTGAGAGGATTCAAAACTTACTTTTAGTGGTTATTCTAAAGATTAGATCAACATCTGACCAAAGTTGCCTTTTGTTACTTTTTGCATTCGGGAATATTAACTTATTAATGGATAATGTTGGCTTTTAATTTAAGCATATGTCAAATATGCAACAATGAGGTCTTTCAAATAATGCATTTATTATAGTTTTTCTGTTAGTGGGTGGAAATTATTTCTCTGAGGTCTAAGTCATCAGGTGCTAATCCTATTCCACATTTTGGAGAAAGGTAAACAGAGTATTGTGGAAAGGTTTTTAATATTTGTGAAAATGGTTGTTCTCTATGTTCCCTAATTGATGAGACCTGAGAGAAGAAATTAATAATAAACAAGTTTTAATTACACAATCTGACTGCCCAGGGTTAGAGTTCGGGTTTGGGTCATCACTGATGATGGCGTAGACCTAAGAGGGTTAAAAATGTCTTTTGAGTTTTGCTTTTCTTAATGTAATACTTTTGTTATTGTAAGACTTGACAGTCCAAGCAGTTAACGCCTACATTACCCACAGTGCAACTTGACAACTGACATGTCCAAGATAACAGTGTTTTATGCTTCTAGCAGTTTTTGAGCTTGAGCTTCTGTGTTATAGTCTAGCCCTATTCACAGATGCACACAGACGTGTAATGTAGCTTTCTTCAATTGGTATCTGCAGCATTTTTTTTCAACAATCTAATTGAAATGAATTATATGAGTAACTAATTCATTACAAAATACAGGAATTTCAATAAATGTAACAATAAAAATAGCAATCCCAACTTACCTGAAGTCTTTCTGTGTCTCAGTTGTTGTATTTATATTCCTTCTTACATGTAACTCTGCATTAATGTGGACCACAGTTTGTGTTCACTACTGACTGTCTGTGTCTGCGCCTTTCTGTCTCTACGGAGGTTCCTGTCTTACTCTCTCTCTGTTTTCAGTCCGTTTCTGCTTTTAACTTTTACCAGCGTACACTCAGTGTGTCTTGTGTCTCTGCTGTGTGGTGAGAAGGCTTCCCTTCTTTGCTATTTTTACATCGTACGCTAACAGATCCAGAGCTCTAAATTTAGTTTCAGGGTGAGGCAACGAGAAACAGGACAGGAGCAACCGGCTGCATGGAAATGCAGAGAAGTGACATGAATTATGCACAATCAAAATTGATTTTTAATTAACAGGTGCAGCTGCAAACACAACAGCTGTTTGCAAGTGTTAACCAATTACAAACCAAATGGTTTTTAAATCTTTAACAGCTGTAACATGCACATCTACTATGACAAGGATCCAAACCGTCGCTCCTCCTCCAGAGACTTCTCACGCTGCCTGGCAATCAGCCAATCAGCACAAAGAGTCTGAAACACCTCTCCATATCAGATTGCAGGCATCCATGCTCCCGTGGGAAAAGCTGGGTTAACTGTCTTCCTGACAGTTGGAGTACTTGGAAGTGAAACTGTCCTGGTTTACATAATTGGTTCTAGCTTTTAAAAAAGTGTCAAGCTTGTGGGAATGAAAGCTGAAGGAGACTGTGCCATTAGCCTGTGTAATCTAACCAGATGTTTGGGAAAGGGACACTCGGAAAAGAAGAAAAGGGCAACCTCCTTCATGGTACCCAATTAATTTAAAAGTTGCTAAGTAGGAAAAGTTTCCAGCTTCCTCCACAATAGCAGTTTGTTGGCTGCAACTAAGAAATAAAGGCAATACAGGAGTTTCATCAAGGGTCCCACATGAAAATGTTCTGCTTTACAACGAAAATAAACAAGTTTACAACCTGATTTAAAAAAAAGGTTTCTGTGGTATGCTCCCTGCTTCATAACAACAGTGAAGTTACATAACTTTTCACAACTCATGCTTGAGTTAACTTGGTAAGGCCTAAAGGTAAGGGTGTGACTGCTTTGAATGACTGTCTCTTCTCTGCAAAGTCCTCAGACTGGTAGGTAACCATCTCGAAACCAACGGTCAACTGAGAAAAATTTACTCTTCCCAGCTGGTTGGTGAGTGGGTCCTGGCTCTTGCTAGATAGAATCAGTCATAAAGAGGGTACATCACCAAAAACATCCTTGTGATTGGTACTAAATTGCTAAAGTTGCCTGTAGCAAACCAGAAACAGAACATTGATCTTCGAAGTAAAAGATGTGCCTTGCCACTGTGAGCACACAGTCAACACACTTCAAAAGATGCCGTTTTTCATACATTTTTTTTTTTACATTATTCATTTTTGGTGTGTGTTTTCATACTTTCAGTACTGCCTGGAAAGTAGTTGCCAAATGTTTAGAGACAAGTTTGCTAGCAGCCAAACCAACTGCAAGGTTTCAGGTAAAGTGCTGTATACCACTGTGACTAATTTCACCTAGCAACGACCTCTACCTCCACCCTGCCTCACCAACCAGTTTGGGAATACACAGTTTTCATTCATGACCATTGGTAATGAAAACCTGGGCTTTCCAAAGTGGATGGGTGACTTAACAGTGTCTATAGTCAATTTTTATGGTTTATTAGGTCAATTCCTGTGAAATATTTGGGAGGTTTCAATATTTAACATGTACTCAGATGGGGCTTGATTTGTTCATGCTGCCCACCCACCTCACCTTTTGTGTGACCCCTAGATTTAGTGGTTTAAATAATCTGGATAAACTGTCTGCTTGGTTACAGCCCTTTCTGATTTATTTCTAGTGGTGTTACCACATTTCCAGTTATTAACTTTTTGAAAGCATCATAGAGTCCACAACATCTCATTTCTTCATTATTTATGGGAAACTACCTGTGGTTTGGACTAATAAAGTTTTGTAAACAACTATTTATACTTCAAGGCCACCTGAGATGACTAAAATAAGGCCGCAAGGCTCAGTGCCGTGTAGTGTGACTCAACAAAATAGACTGTTGACATATAAAGACTGATGGCATCACCAGAACTGTCCAATGACTTGTTTACTGGGTTGCTCATACTTCCTACAAATCTTACTGAACTCCCTATACATACTGAAGCTACAGACCAGGTATTGCTGCTGCTCTCGGGTCAGTTTTCAGTGAGGTCAGACAGCAGCAGGAGTCCACTCCACCTGTAATGGGATCCTCAGATCATCCTGCTGCTGATGACAGAAAACTACAGCAGGGCAATACAAGCTGCAGACGAGACAAACATGCTTTATCATGATGTCTACAATAAAAATTGATTTAATGTGAAAGAGTCTTCACTAAATTATAACTGCTGTGTATATACAGTATTTCTTGATTTAAATCAAATGTTTATTTAATAAAGTTGTTTGCTAAGATTACTGTCTGCTTTATTGTGTTAGTTTGTCAAGTTAGAAAATGGCAGTACATGCGGGTGGTTACACATGTATTTTTCCCACTCATAAGTTTTTTGCTAGGTTTTGAGGAGCTCATCAAGAGAGAAACAATACTCTGTGGTGTCATGCAATTAATACAACCTTAACCAATTTTATTAATTGGTTAAGGTTGTCTTTGTATCAGTTTAATAAAAGCCACTGTTATTAAAAAATATCCTTTTCAAGTCTGACCTGGCAACAAATGCAACAAATTCTTTAAAAGTGTTTTACTCTATATTGCCAAAAGTATTTACTCACTCGTTCAAATCATTGAATTCAGATGTTCCAATCACTTCAGTTCACTTCAGTACAGGTGTATAGAATTAAGCACCTAGGTATGCAGACTGTTTCTACAAACATTTGTGTAAGAATGAGGCCACGTCATATCACAGACCAGGGTCAGTCGACGCTGATGGGTATAGGTCACTACTTTCTGCAGAGTTAATCACTATAGATTTCCAAACCTCATGTGGCCTTCAGATTATCAAAAGAATGGTGCATAGAGAGCTTTATGGAATGGACTCTTTATGGCTTTTGCACCAAATCTAAAGTTTGGTGGAGGGGGGATTATGGTGTGGGGTTGTTTTCTGGAGTTGGGCTCAGCCACTTAGTTCCAGTGAAAGAAACTCTTGATGCTTCAGCATACCAAGACAGTATGGATAATTTCATGCTCCCAGCTTTGTGGGAAATGTTAGGGAATGGCCTCTTCCTGTTCCAGCATGACTCCACACCAGTGCACAAAGCAAGGTCCATAAAGACATGAAAGAGCAATTTCGGTGTGGAAGAACTTGACTGGCTTGGACGGACTCCTGACCTCAACCTGACAGAACACCTTTGTAATGAATTAGAGCAGAGACTGCAAGCCATTCCAAGTCTTTACTTCCATCATCAGTGTCAGACCTCAGCTCACTTCTGGAAAAATAACGTATATTCATTTATATACTGAATGCAGGTCGAATATGTCATGGTTCTGTATTGAAAAGTACTCACCCCCTCAGTAACTGGTTGTGGTTGGACTACACAAAATAAATACGAAGAGACCAGTTCAATCAAGTCACCCCTTAATGACAACATTTCAGTCACTTCAAAAAAGGTACAATGTCAGTGTAGTGTAACCTGGTGACTCTTTATGTGTTCCTCAACCTCTATCTCATATATTGACAGTGACACCATCACAATTTAGTTCCATTATCTCTCTTTTCTGTCTGTGATTTTACCAACTTGTGAAGGACATACCCACGTTTTTAGCTGCTAAAGGCTTCAATTTGTTCCTCATCTAGTCTCAGTGTCTGCCATTTAATGCTGAGCAGGTGATGAAAAGGGGATTTTAGAAATGTACTCTCTGCAAACAGCTACCTGTTTTTACCAATAACGAATAAGATTACAATATAATCTGTGACAGTGAACTGTTTGTTGGTGAGAGAGCAAGAAAATTAGCTGCTAGTGTTCATTGTGCTGCAGATAATTATATCTAGTTTAACCACTTTCTTGTTGGCATTGAGATATTATTATGAAATGACTAATTCTGACTATAATCTCATTAACTGATTATAATAACAGTATTCAACTTTTATCACCAAAGTAACCCTTGAATAATAGAGTGTTTTACAGCAAAGTAGTCTCAAGAAATATACCAAGACAACCATTAGCAAGAACAAGCATAACGTAATTTATTGCTGTACCATTTGTATTGTAGTACAGGTAAATAATTCAAAAACGACACAAAAACCCTCAAAACAAACAACATAATAGCATCAATGTAATAATAGCAACAAATTTATATTTTCATGCTTATATATTTTTAATCAGGGGAAACACTAAATGTGTCTGAAAGTATTAAAACTCTAAACTTGTGTCATGTTGATTCTGTCCACTAGGTGTACTCAGTGAGCCTACTTCTTTCATAAGCGTGGCAGGTGTATTAAGTGACCTGCCTCAGCAGATGATATTATCAACTTATGTATTTCCAAAACGTGCATTTCCTAAACATCCAGATTTTCTGTTTCCTTGGCACTGAATAGGTCTCACATGAGTGACCTATGATTCTGACATATTATTTAAACTGTTAACCAGATTTTTTTTTTTTTTAAATAGCAACAGTGGCTCTGTTAATTTTAACTAAAAAGCTTTACTTCTCAAATATCAACTACTATTAAGAAAACGACCATCAAAATGCATAGAGAAACAGTAAACCATTTTCCCCTTGTTTGAACCAAATGAGCTGAAATACAGATATAAGAGTGACTTAAGGGTCCAATTTTATGGTACTTGAATGCAAGAAATTTAGTGAAGGAAATATGAAACTGTGATGCACAAACACTGAATGTCTGAAACCAGATTTGAAGTTCCTTTTAGCCACTAACGTACAAGTGAACATGATATTTATAATTATAGTAGTTTTTGTACCATGGTGCAGAAATTCATGAGATTAATCTTTTACTCCTTCAGTTGAAATACATTATTTGACATTATATTCACTTTCATAAACACTACCAAGCACTTTCATGTATCTTTGTCCAGCCACTACAATTCTTTCCTCAACAATTCAGACTTCACGTACAATTTTACTTACTCTGTTTTTCCTCGATCATAAATACTAGTTTTGATTGTGCATACAGGAAATGAATTGGTTCAACTCTTACAACAGCCAGAATATGTTAGGGAAACGCTTTAGCACACTTTAACAAGACTTTTAGCGTTTGAATTCATTAAAAAAAGGGCACATCCTTGAAAATCCTTGAAAATGATAAAATTAACCTTAACCTTTGTGCAACATGTGTCCTAATGATTGGAAAAAAGTGTGCTATGCCAATCAAACATTTTGTCCAGCCCTTTTAACCTGCTTGTGAAAAAGACCCAGAGTCCCTTCCTCTCCTTGTGAAACTGACAATACTATAACTCATAATTTATTTTGAGTATTTTTGTTGTTAAGCTCTTTATACAAAAAGGGAAAAATGTGTTACATTTCTTTCTGTAGGGCAATTAAAAAAATTAGTTTACCAAAAATTAGGTAGCCATTAGCTTGTTAGGAAAGGGTTTGCATATAATCTGAAAGACAGAGTTTCACAAATCTGATGAACTACATAGTCATGTTCTACCTATTTTGCTTTTGGGCCATTGAGAGGTTTGTATGGTGGAACTAGGAACTTCCAGGATTCATTCCAACCTGACAGTGACTTGAAGGACATCTGCTTTTTCAAACTATCAGGCCTAACCAAGAATCTCCAAGATTCTTCCCACTCTTCAAGGAACTTTTCATTGGTTTTATCCTCGGGATTTGGGTTTTTTCCTGAACTACCTTTCCTTGAACGTGGTTGGGTTTTGCCCAAAAGGTGGCATCCTGCCCACTTCTTTTCTAATTGTTTTTCCTTGTCATTGTTGGAGTACAAATGCCTTCTTGTTTTGGCTGTTTTTGTTATGATGACCCTTGGGTCATTGGTTCCCTTCAGCTTTCTTTTCTCTTTGTTATGCACCTTGGCACTCTGCAGGAACTCATGGGAGTTTCTCCAAAGGCTGTAGTTTGGTGTATTGTTGTCACACATGTTTCTGATGTCATTTTGTATTTTCTTTTCTCTTGACCATTCGACTGTATACTGACAATGGTTAGAAGGAGACTCCAGCCAGGATTGTTCCCCTTGGGGCATTGGGTTGGCAAGTCGGAATGACCTTCCCCACTTGCATCCATGCTCGCTTGCACTGGCATGTTGCTGCTGAATAGTGTTGCTTATGCTTTGCCTAATAATTTCTGAAGATCCAAAATGACTTGGCTGATGATTCAAAAGAGATGCAGCTTTCCATGAAGTGCTCCAATCTTTCTCAGGGTATCTTTCACTGAAAATCTGGCTGTCAAAAGACCAGCTCATTTTAGCTTTGATTCTTTGCATGGAAGTCTTCCCCTTTAGGGGTTCAATTTCCATTGATTCATTCACCCAGTTCTCTTTAGGCATTGATTCAGTCCAGTGTGTGTGGTACATCGACCACTTCCAGGCTTCTCTCCATTGAGTTAAGGAGGGTTTGTCATGATGCAGCTGAGTCTCTGAGACCATCCAGGATGCCTCCCAGTCTGAAATTGCTGTGACATGTCTCCCTTGTGTCCATGATTTTTCAGGATTGTGAGAAGTACCATTTCCTTGGTGGATTTGTGCCTTTTCCTGTCCAGGTTCTGATCGATTCTGGTGTCTTGAGAACTTCCACGATTCCTCCAAACTCCACTCCCTAGTTCCCTCATTACTAGGGAATTCCACAAGTACAATGTGGCTCTGGTACTTTGCTTGAGCTACAAGGTTTTGAGCTGGGGTGGACCAACCCTGCTGCCACAAGTCAGGAACTTGGTACAAGGGCTGGCATGTAAACTTCCATGAGTCATTCCACTCTGCAGCAGCTGGCTTCATGTAATCCCCCTTTTGTGAATCTTCGAAAGAGCGGAGTAGGTTTATCCTCAGTCTTCTTCTCTCCAACCTCATTCTATGCTTTATTGTCCTCCAAGAGTCCCTCATTTCTGAGAAAGGCAACATTTTTTCTAAATATTTCAGAAGAAATAACTTAGACTGGCTGAATTTTCTTTTTGGCTGATATATTATGTCGTGTTTCAGTTGCTTATACTGCAAATCTGCTTCTTCTGAAGTTGAAAAATGCACCTTAGGGTTGTTGTCCAACAACTGATACTCCAAAGCGGTTTCTGCCCTTGGTGGCAAAGCCTTAAGGACTTTCTCTATTTCCTCACATGGTTCTGAGTTGTTTTTGGTCACCTGCCATGACCTGCTCCACTCAGAGACTGCATTAAATTCTTTGCAATGCTGCAAGTATAGATGGTTGTATTTATGCTCATGTGACATAGGCATGATTTTGTGGAAACAGGGCTCTTTGTGTTGGTTGTGTTCATTAAAGTCATCATCTTTTCTCAAAATGGGATTTGACTTGTTAACGACTACCTTAGCTACTCGCCATGAGTTTGACCACTCTGCACTCTGAGATTTTTTATGTTGAGGCACCTCAGATTTGTTGCAGCTATGGTGGTTTACAAGCCTCCAACATTCTTCCCACTTGGAGCTCATCTCTTGATTGTTCTCTTGCTTCCTAGCAACACACTCATTCAGTATATCATCATCTGGAACACTGATTGGATCCTGCTGAATTGCTGACTTGGTTGATCTCCATGACTCACTCCATTCTGATGAGTGCAAGACTTCATCGTGGTGCTCAGTCTCAAGCAGCAATGTGAATAATCCAGACTTGGGGATCTTCTCTCCATTTTTATCCTCTTTGCTGCATGGCTCAGATTTTTTCCAGGACATCTGCCAATCTTGAATGGGAAGACTCAGATTTAGCTGCTGTGAATCCATCTTCCTATTGTCAGGTTTTATCCAGACATTAAGGTTCTGTGGATTCATCACATTTGGCTCATTTGACCAAGGTTTCCCAGTTTCAGAGCAAGGTTGCTGGGTCGCAAACATCCAGCACTGGCCCCAGTCTATGGCGCTCTCTGTTGGTGATCGCAAGGATTTGTTGTACTTCCATGATTTCCCCCACACCAAAGTGGATGGCTGAGTTTGAGTTATGAACATGAGTAATTGCAGCCTATTTATTTTTTTGTCCTGACCCTTTTTGTCTTTAAGGTTGGGAACTGCAGTAGAGAGGCCTTTGCTGTGGCTTCCTGGTCTGCTGAGTGGACCTGAGCCTGTGACATGCGGGAGAGTACAAGGAAGCTGGGACTGTTTGCTCTTCCAGACATTGTTGTCTATCTGAGCCTCAGGTGGTTTAATTTTCCTTTGCACCCTTTTGCATCCTACCAGTTTAGCAACCATACGATTTGCCCAGTCCTGGTTAATTCTGTAGAAACACACATAGAAGAAAAAATGCATAACCTATAACAATCATCACACTTTAATATAAACAATAAGCCCATGATGATTATTTTGTTCTTGCACTTGAATTTTTACAACCTAAAGTAATTTTCGTGTGATACAACTAATGTTGTTCATAAAGTACATATTTCAACTTTCAGTTAAAAGTCTAAATCAGTAAAAGAAAGCTGATCTTGAAATTAGAATAAAAAGCACTTCATGTTTTGTGATTTTTACAGTTATTAAAATTAGGTCTTTTCTGACAAATTGTTTTCATCAGGCACTAATTTGTTCAGGACAGAATATTTTTAGCATCACTCAACTTTTTCCAACTACATAAACATGGAAATAAATGCAGGAATAATTTATTTATTTATTTTTTACAAAAGAATGAAGCCTGGAACTTCATATAATGCTCATCTTGACAACTAAAGAATTTTCACCACCTTTAAATCCAGTTTAAAAACTTCTGCAGTGGCTTTTACGAATACTCAGGTATTCATTATGAATCAGCTCACCTTAATTTATTTTATGTTTATGTTCCTTTACATTGTCCCTGTATATGGACTCTTACTGCAACATACAAAGTCTGTCTTTATTTGGAAACTCCTCTTACATAATCAGGAGAGGAGCAACTAAAATTAACACACAGGTTTGTCTTAGGGCCCTGAAGATATTTGTCTATATTATCATCTATATCATTTTATCTATACTGATTCTATGATATCATCATGTTGCCTAGCAGGCAGGAGGACCATGACTTTGCAGATCACCTTGCACTTCTTAAAGTTGATGGGTTCAGAGAGATTTTACTGTGCTTGTGCCTTAAAATCCTCCATTAGAACAATAAAGTCCTGGAGATCTACAACAAACAAGAGGAGCTATTGGGTTGATGGACAGGCAATGGAAAATACCAATGAATTCACCTTACATGAAGAAAAATAAGCACGTGAAGAGATACAGAGAAAGGCACAGCCAGGATCAAGAAAGCTCAGCAAGCCTTCACAATCCTACGACCTGTCTGGAGATCTAGAGCAATGTTAAAATCAAGCTCCTGATATTCAACTCTAATCTGAACCTTTCAGTGCAACCAGTCAAATGTCACTCGAAAATTGTTGAAATGGAATCCACAATGAAAGCGAAAAAGAGAATGCCCAAACATGACATGAAAGTGAAGTCTCATGGATGAACTGAAAGGTGCTGGCCTAACTTGGGAGATTAAAAAAAACAAAAAAACAAATTAAAAAAACAGAGTCCACAGGAAGTAGGGACACACTGCTGAAGCCCTGTGCTTCTCAAAGAGTGTTGAAATTACAGTCACAACTTTGCTTTTGACTTTAAGGTATTTGTTTTATAAGAATATTAGATCTAACTACTGCTAAACACTGAATTCAAATGCACTTTAATGAATATAGCGTGAATGGGAAATTCATAGACAGAAATAGAACAGAATCTGATTTTCCTGGTTCAGGAAATTTAGAAACATCTGTGCCTTTTTGTTTAAAGTGTCTTAATTTTTAGGTTTAATGTACGGTAACTTCACCCTGACCTTCTCTCTTTCAATTTTGAGTGCCAACTGTAATTTGTGTCACTTTGTTCAGGTATTCATTACATGTCCCAATAAATCAGTTCAGCTGCTTGAGCTACCCAAAGTGTCATGACATCTAATGCATTCTAGCACATGTACCTCCTCTCTTAGCTCTGATATCAGGGTTAACTGTTGACCTTTTAGTCTTGTGATGGATCAAATTCTACTTGTAGGACACCAGAATTTCTCCTTTTTTATTATTTTTATTATTATCATCCCTGATATTTTATGTTCACTTATGAAAGCAAATTTTAGGCATAAGAAACACTTGTAATTTCAATAACTTGTCAGTCTTTCAGCATTATCATCTATAATGCTTTTCTTCCCACTCCATAACTTTCACCAGAACTCTGTATTTTCTCCTGTATTAGAGATAAAGAGAATCTAGGAGTCACTGAAAGAAAGTGGTAGTGCAAAAATATGTACACTGTGACAGCCAAGATCATATTTAGAGAAATAAAAAATGTTAGAAGTTAGTAAAAATCTAGTTTAAACCTTTTTAAGATATTTTAAGACTTGGGCTCATGTTACCAAATTGGACATAAGCCAAATTAAAAAATGCCAGTGCAAATAAGTGCCACAGAAAGTCATATAGAAACCAACTCAGCTCTATAAGACTTGTACATCAAAATGACTTGTTCTGCTTTATCAGAACTAACTGATATTCTAGAGATTTAGACAGTACGTTCGGTAACACTCCTAAACTTTAGGGCTGTCAGAAGGTAGAATTTACCATGCTCTTGACTCAAATAACTAACTAAGCCTTATTAAGGCTTTCATAAATAATATAAAATAAAATAAACAAAAAAACCCCCACATATACACATGCATTCCCTTACGAGGGCAGAGCGCTCTTCAGTATCCGTTCCTGCTCCAGCTTTATCTTCAGTTCATACTCTCGCATTCTGATCTCCCAGACGTTCTTCATGATGGAGGCACCGCAGCCGACCACCTCTGGGTTCCTCTCACTGGACATCTTTAAGCTGCTTCAAACTCCCTGCACAACACAGAGAAACAGACCATTTGAAAAATATTAGATTTGTATTTTGTCTCCTTTTTTCGATGCCAGTAATATCTGTCACATCCTGTAGAGATCAAGGAGCTGTACCTTGAGTGGTGATAATCTGAGTGACCCAGGTGGTGACACTGCCAACAGCTCTGTTGCTATATATACTGTCACTCTGGGAGTCATTAACCTGCTGTTAGACATTTAGATAGGAGCAGCTCCATCTAAAAATATAACAGCCTCTAACACACACACTCTGTCTCTCAGACACAAGATCATCTACACACATACGCCTGCAATATTACTGTTGTGGTAGCACCTACTGTATCGCAGTTGCATTAAGGAATTTATCTTAAGTAGGGCCAGGCAAAGGGTTCTTTTTTAACTTTGCTGATTATTTTTTGGGATTTGTATTTTTTTGTGTTGATATGCTTGTCTATGTACTACAAAATTCACCTCAAGATATACAATAATAACCTTGTAAAGCATAAAGGTTGAAGATGGTGCCTCTTTACTTTCTGTTGTGTTGAATAAGGACTGAGAGTTGGACACTGATACCTACAGAGATTCTGTATAATCTGTTTTGTATGACTAATGAGCATTGTGAAATGAAGCTCCAGTGTGGAAGTATTCATTCGTATGTTTGTCAAATTTCTGAGCTAAATCCCAGAGCTCATACAAGGTAAGTTACAGATATACGTTGTTAGCTTGTTAGACAGACAGATCCTGCACCCTTATTTTTTTGGAACACGTCTTATTTCCACTTTTTTTTGTAGAGGCCACAAAGCGCCCTTTATCTGATTGCTTCTTGTAGATCAACTTGGCTTGCCGCTGTAGCTCCATAAAATGGCCCTGTTGCAGTCAGTAGTGAACTGATTTTTTGAACTTCTCAATTTTGGCTGAACACAATTTAAAAAAATATCAAAGCTGCAGTCATGTTTACCATTGTTAGAACTTACGAGGAGCAACAGAAATGGACCAGTGCTGGTACTATGTTCCTTGGGTGGGAAAGATTGTTTTATATATATAATATAATATTTTGCACAACATGAGTGGCACTCCTCACTGTGACCATTTTCATCCATCACATGGCAGGGTTAGAAGAAATATAAGTGAATCCAGTCACCCATGTCAAGCAGCTGAAACACTTTTATTGGGCAAGAAATTACACCCTAACGGCACTCATGTTGACAGAAGTCTTTATTTTAAGTCTTTATTGACTGAGGAGGGCTGAAGCACTGCATGAGTTCAGTCATGAGATAAGTCGGAGACCTTTGGCTGCCTGCAGTGGTCTCCTGCTGGTCCCAAAGCCTGAATCTGACTACCGCTGTCATGTGTTATTTCAGGTTTGAGTGTTATGGAGCATCTATGAAGCTCACACCTCATGCCATAAGTGTACAGTCGGAAATGTCAGACATCCTGGAACATGCTGAAACAGTCCGGTAACAGGCTTATCTTACAACAACCAGAAACATTTAGTGCAGACATCATTTTAAACCAAAATAACTCCTTTTTTATTACAACAAAATAATTTTTTCTGTTGTTGACAGATCTTTGGCATTCTTTCTGGGAGGCCTCCTTATAAGGGTTCTTTAACCTCTGACCTTTCTTCCCTCACCTCCAACCTACAGCTTAGATTTAGTCTGGTTTGAATGGTGACCCTCCACACCACACTTTTGGAATGCAGAGTCTGGTATTCTGGGAATTCACTGTCTTAAAATAAAACGGATCTACTAAAATAAAAGAAGCCGTTTAGTGTCTGGGTATGACATTATATAACTAGACTGGAGTTATACTGAAAAACAGTACTGTATTGATTGACAGGAAATAGATCAGGCATCGATCTGATCTGCCATATACGTTATATACCAGTACACATGTACTGGCAGCTGCTGCCTTTATAGTGCCACACACATATCACATGTCTGCTTGAATAGTTTGTGTAGACATGGAAGACTGACATCTTCTTTCATACAAAAAACATCAGATAATTATAGATGATGTGTCATGAGAAAAGCTGTCCTAAAATTCACTTAAAAAAAACAAAAGTGGATAGAGGAAGGGATCCTGGGTGGTTGAATGTGCTTCTTACAATTCTCTTTTTTCTTTCTCTTTGGTATTTTTCATGGGGCTGTGTCTTTCTGTATCTAAAACTTGTATGACGTCTGTTAAAGTCACTTTCCTTAAGCTCTGTGAAGCCTCTCAGACTGGTGTTAAATCTGGTGAGGCTCTTACCATCCAATACAAAGACTGCAAAACCCTGGGTAGTGATATCAGGTGGCCCTACATGGTAGTTTAACACCCACATTTTCAAGACATTATCAGCCTTTTCCAGTTATGCTTCATATTATTTGTGGTCATGCACACATTTACACAAGCACTTTAAGTGCTGTCTTTAATCATTTACCAGTCGGTGTCACATTTATCATGAGATCCTGTGACAGGTTGAACTCCTTATCTAACAGGTTTTGAATCACAGTCATGCACGTCCATTGAATATAATCAGTAAAAGTCAGTAGCAGTTTCAGTAATTGTTTTTCATTCACTTTGCGTTGTTAACATCACTGAGTTAGAATTAGTGATGTTAACAACAGGTATTCTCCACTGGCCTCTGGCATTTACAAGGTATAACCAAGAGAACTGCTGCTCACTGGATATTTTCTCTTTCTCTCTCTTGTTTTTCGGTTAGCCATTCTCTATAAACCCAGGAGGGTACCACTTTACAATAAGACTCCCCTTATAGATGGCTAATAAATAGTTTATAGCTATGTTATTAATTCATCTGTAAATGCTTTATAAACCACTATTAATGGTTTATTATGCATTAATTAAGGGTGAGAAAGAGAAAAACCTGACCGGTTTCTTGCCAAAAAGTGAGCCAAATGTGTTCACCTATATATTTCATCTAGAGTTGCTATATTAAACATTTCATACTAAGTTACTATCTTGTAAGAACAATAAGTATTTGTAAATATATTTTTTTAGCATATAATATTGAACTTTATAAATGCATTATAAATATCCACAACTATCAGTCGGAGCTTTGTTGTAAAGTGTAAAACATGTCACCATTTATTAATGACTAATAAACATTTATAAATGCCAAATGGGAGCCTTATTGTAAAGTGTAAAGCATGTCACTATTTATTAGTGATGATAAACATTTATAAATGCCAAATGGGAGCCTTATTGTAAAGTGTAAAGCATAACACCATTTATTAATGACTAATAAACATTTATAAATGCCAAATGGGAGCCTTGTTGTAAAGTTTAAAACATGTCACCATTTATTTATGACTAACAAACATTTGTAAAAGTATAACTGG
>VUQG01014274.1:0-48292 GCA_015106755.1 Etia nguti | reverse complement strand
GGATAATGAAAGGTGTTTAAATAGTTAAGAATATTTTGAGTAATTAGAAAAGTGCAGATTGTGTATTGTACCTGTGCATTAAAAAGTAGACATGTATCTTCCAATAAGTTAGTGTATATATAAACTGAGAAAAGTAATGTGCAAGTTTTAACAATAGAAGTTGTTACAGCGCTGATGTAAACATCTATGTTTACATGTATATCTTGTTTCATTGCTACCTTACTCTGCAGACTTCTTACCAATCACTTTGACGTTAGTTGTAGTCTTGACGGCCTCCTGTCCGTCTACCTCACAGGTGTAGGCGCCGCCATCTTCATCGGTGGAGTTTTGGATGGTCACAGCATGCTGCATGCCAATTACATTAACGGCCACTTTTCCAGCCTTTGTTTTCAGAACTTGACCATTACGTTTCCAAATGACGTCCCGTTCTTTGTTCAGCTCACAGGTGAGGTACATTGGCTGACCCTTAATGCATGTTGTCTCTGGTTCCAGTTCCTTCACCCATTTCACAGGCAGCTCTGTGGGGAAAAATTTGATTAAAAAAAGGGTTTTCATGAATCTCAAATAATTTGAAAAAAATTGATGTTAGATTAAAACAATTGTTTACCTTCAACAATTAACTTGGCTGTGCATGTTATTTCCTTGCCCGCATTCTTAGCCACACACGTGTATTCTCCAGTGTCAGACAGCTGCACATCAATAATGTGCAACTTGCGATCTTTGCCATCAGATGTAAACTTGTGCTTGGGGCTCTCACGCAAGTTGCTGTCATCTTTCATCCACGAAGTGATGGCCGTGGAAGGCGAGACCTCGCACTCAAACACCGCAGAGGAGCCGATGGACTCAGCTTCCTGCAGCACAATGTCCTTAAGCTTCTTAATGAACTTCAGTTGGACGGGTTTGAGCTTGAATCCTCCAAATGGGTCCTCTGGAGGTGATGGGCCTTTTCCACCTGGCTTTAGACCCCGGCCCCTGCCTCCATCACCAGGAGAAGGCGTTTGTCTCGCTGCAACATCGGACACAAAAACTCCTCTCGTTGATTCAGATGTTGGGGCAAGTGAAGAATTAGACAGCAGCTTACTTTAAAACTTTGAGCTACCTACTGTGACTTAAAAAGATTTTAATGTTAAATAAGCACAAAAATACGATTCTGGCTAAAACTGATGCAGAATAAACATATTCTTCTGGAGAAGCACTTAACTAAAAGTTGACACAAACAACTAATCCCACAGATTCATACTTACTACGATACACAGACACAGGTGTCAATCAGAAATGAGATTTGAACTCAAAATTAAAATCATAACATAAAATATATTTTTGGTTTTGTTCGAAAGACACACACAAAAAAACAACAACTTATGCTTTACAAGTGTGTATGGAGCAAATTAAACTGCTTCAAACACTTGAACTCTCACCCCCAAATCCTCGACCTCGGCCTTTCACTGGCTCTTCTGTTGGTTTTCCATCTGGACAAGAAAGAGTAAGACAAGTTTTAAGCTTCACTGCAAGAGATCTCTTATTGATCCCCGTGGGGAAATTCCTCTCTGCATTTAACCCATTCACTCAGTGAATCAGTGGGCTGCCATTGGGCGCCCGGGGAGCAGCGTGTAGGGATGGTACCTTTGCGTGTAGGGACGGTACCTTGCTCAGGGGAATCGAACCCCTGACCTTCCGATCACGGGGCCAACACTTTACCTACTGAGCTATCCCTGCCCCCATAATAAAGATATTAACAAAACTAACAGCCAAGATTCAAGATCTTATCCATATCACACCTGAACATTAAATTACACACATGTAAAAAAAAATGTTCAGTGACGAGGATGAAGGTGAGATGGAAACGGAAAAACAAAAAGTTGCAGTGATGAAGATGAGCATCAAATGACTGATGACACAACTGAGGACAGATTTAAGATGATGACCACTTGAAAACATCACAATGGTTGGCTGGACAATGAGCAGACAGACAGAGAGACAGATGGACAGACAGACAAATAAATGAGCTTTAGATGACCAAAAATATAATGGGATTAAAAACGTAAAATTGGATGTGATGAGGATTAGATGAATCGTCTGAGATGGGATGAGGTGATTCCAGAGTCATCAGCTGGACGAGTTCACCGGCCTTCACCTCACCTCTCTTGGCGCCGGGCATGCCTGGAGTCTCCAGCGCCCCATCCACCCCTTCACTTTCCCAGTCTTCCGGTGGAACCAGCTCCCAGTCCCAGACCTCCTCATCTTCGTCGGCTACCATTTTTTCACCCTCCTCTTCAAATACCTCCTCCTCTGGCTGGGTTGTCACCCGCTTCATCTCCACAGCTCCAGGAGAGATCTCCTTTACCAGAGGGATCCGCCCTTTATCAGGCCTTTTAGGTTCTGAGGCCCCCTCTGGTGAGGGCTTCTTGGGCACCTTTTTGAGTGTCACAGATTCAGTGGAGTCTTTTGGTGAAACAGTCTTGGGAATCCTTTTGACTTTTTCACCACTTGGCTTCTTCTCGATGGGAATTTGCTCCACTTCATTTGGCTTTATTTTCTCTGTCTTGGGTGATGGGGTCTTTTTTAGCTCAACCATCTTCAGCTGCTCAATAGGTTTGAGGGGCTTTTCCTCTTCAGCCTTATCTTTACTTATCTTGACTTTGGGTGAAGGAGTCTTTTTGATTTCTGGACTTTTATTCAGGATATCTGTTTGTTTTTGAGGACTCGGTCTCTCTTCTTCTTTCTGACCTGGTGGACTGGGCTTCTTGGCTGGTTTCTCCTTCTCCCGAGGTATTTCGTTGTCTTTTTTAGGCGTTACAGTCTTTTCAGCTTTCTTAAGTTGTTCCTTCGGCTCTTTAGTTGCTTGACTGGGAACCTTTGTGTCCAAAGGCTTCTTCTTCTCTTCTGATGCTTTTTCTGGCTTTTCTTCAGGCTTGGTGATTTTAGTGAATGGTTTCAACACAACCTGCTCTTTCTCTTTATCTGGTGTAGAAACAATTTTAGGTTTTTCTCGGAGCTTTTCGGCCACTGTAGTTTCTACATCTTTGGGTACTTGATCAACCTTTTTCTTATGTGGGGTTTCCTTTTGGTCTTTGTTGATATCTGGAGATGCATTGTCATTTGTCAGTGGAGCATCATCATCTTTCTGGTGTTTTACAGCAGCGGTAGGTTGATCTCTTTGTGGCACCTCACCTCTCATGTAAGGACTACCCTCAATATCTATTTTTGCCTCAGCTACTGTCTTAGATTTTGGAGGTTCAGCTGCCTCTTGTTTTTGAGGTTTTTGAAATGGTTTCAGCGAAACTACTTCCTGGTCCTCGTCCTTCTTTGGTAATGTTTTTATTTTCTTTTTATTTAAATCTGACTCAGGTTCATTTCCTTTTGGTGCTTTTGGGGCTCTTACCCATCTTGATTTCTCACCTTCTGCCTCTACTTTTTCAGGTTCCTCTGCAAAGCTGAGTTCTGATGTCTCCTCAGCTGCTATGAAAACTCGTTCCTTTCTTTCAACTGTTACTAACTCTCGATCCTCTCTATCACGAAGTTTCTGGACTGTTAATTCTGCATCATAATGCCTCGTCACTTCAACTTTATAAGTTATGACTTCCTTTTCAGTCTCCTTTGGTTTAGGTGGCACCTTTTTTAGTTTGATTGCTTGTAGTTCTTCATCTTGTTTCCCAAATTTTTCAAATGGTTTTAGTTTTACTGATTCTTTTTGCTCATCTGCTTTTGGCAATTTAGTTATTTTCTTCTTTGTGACACGTCGCTCCTCCAGTGCCTCGTCTTTCTGAGGTTTTGAGGTTCTTGTCCATTCGCCAGGTTCTGGTTTTTGCACAGCTGTAAGGCTTTCCATTTCCTCAAAATGGCTTAACTCAATTGTTTCCTCATCTGCAGTGAATACTCGTTCAGTTCTACCAAGTGTGATTATCTCCCGATCGTCTCTGTCATGAAGCCCATGAACTGTGAGTTCTGGATCGTGATGCCTCGTCACTTCTGCCTTATGAGTTACGACTTGTTTCTCTGGCTCTGGAGGTTTCACTGGAACCTTCTTCAGCTTAATGACCTCTGGTTCTTTCTCTTTCGGTATTCTGGTGAACTTACTCTTCAGCTTAGGTGATTCGGGTGTTTTTGCTTCCTGAACAGGAATCTTACCCTTTTGCTTAAGAGATGGCACTGTGGTTTGGGCAGCAAATACACCTTTTATAATATCACCATAATAACACAGAAAAGAATAAAATATTTTCTACAGTACAACACAGAATCACACAACTTACACATGTAGATGAAACTAATATATACTAAAAGGCTACAAAAAATTGAAGCAGGTTGTACTTTTGTTTTCTTTTGCAAATAAAAAGGTTAATAATTTGCGTACCTTTTGTTGGTCCAGGTGCTGACACTGGTTCCTTGTCTGCAAAAAATTATATAAGATCATTATAAGTACAAACAATAAAAACCGTGTTGGACAAAAGGCTCAATCAAAGCCAATGAAGGTTAATTTATTTGAGGAACAGAGGTTGCGGCATGCATCTGTTTTTGGGGTTGTTTTATTGTTTTCAGCTTTCAGCAGAGTACTTTGCAGAAACAGAAACTGTGAGCTTTAAGAAAAAGAAGCAGTGAGTTCATCAGCTGTTTAACACATTTTTTATTACCGCAAGTATGATGTTCATTTAGCAAATTGTGTTAATAATAAAGAAGTGAATTGGATTAAAGTGTGGAAGTAGTGGACTGTAGTATATAGAAACATCAGACCAACAAATGCAAACAAGAAACACATTTGAAAAGACAAGCTAAGTTTGTTTGGTATGAAGACTGAAGCCATGACATTAAAAATGCTTCAAAGCAGAAGACAAACATAAGAGAGGAGCATACATGAAAGAACAGATGTTACCTTCAGGCGGTGAGATTTCCTTTGATACAGGAGCTGGTTCAGCCTTTACGGCTGGTGCAGGAGCTTCCTTCTCCAACGATGCAACTTCAGCTACAAGAATGCCAACATGATTAAATCACTGGCAAAGATCTGGTCAACAAGCAACAACTGACAGACAGATGAACGAAGCAACAGAAGCTACAGAATTCACTGTTGTTAAGACACAACAGATTTCTCAAAGGCAGGACAAACAGGACAGTCAATAAGATTAATGATAAACAGTAGAAGCTACCTGCAGGGAGAACCACTCTTTCTGCTGGTGGCTTGGTTGTTGGTGGAGGTTCCTTCTTTTCTTCAGGAGACACTTAGAAGTACAAAATATCAATGGTTATGACCAAGAGAGAAGGTATGAAAGTACCAACAAATTGGAACAGAAGGAGACCAATATAAAGATGTTAAGATTGGAGAAAAGTTTTCATGGACAACACGGATAACGGAAAAGTAACTCAGACAGAAATAGAATAAGACAACATAGAGAATTTTTATAATAACAAACCAAAGAAGTACCTGCAGGAGGAGCAACTTTGGCTGCAGGAGCAGCAGGAGCTGAAGGCTTTGGTGCTGGAGTAGATGGTTTCTTTTCCTCTGAAGGAAATAATCATAATAGAAGATGCCAAGATCATGACCAAGATTACCATATGGTCAGTAGAGACACCAGAGAGGACTAACAACAGTCAGCAAGTGAAGTTAAAGTAAAGATGAGGCGATTATCACCCACCAAATGAAACCAAACAGAAAGACAACCATTTACAACAATAACAAAAGTGAATGAAGAAACTACCTGCAGGAGGAGCAACTTTCTGTTCAGGAGCAGGAGGAGCAGGAGGAGCAGGAGAAGGCTTTGGTGCTGGTGCAGATGGTTTCTTTTCCTCTGGGGGAGATACTTTAGGAATACAAGATGCCAGGGTCACGACCAAGAAAGCCATAAGCTTGGTCAGTGCAAACATACGCACAATATGTACATTAATCAAAAAAACCAACAACTTGGAGAGTAAGAATACAAAAAAATGAAGACAAAAAAAGGCCGACTCATGAAGAGTCAGCAAAGATGAGGAACATGCAAACTAAACAGGCTACCTGCAGGGGGAGCTACTTTCTGTTCAGGAGCAGGAGGAGCAGGTGAAGGCTTTGGTGCTGGTGCAGATGGTTTCTTCTCCTCTGGGAGAGATACTTTAGGAATACAAGATGCCAAGGTCACAACCAAGAAAACAGTAAGCTTGATAAATACAAACTGACACACAGTAAGTACTTTAAACACAAACTAAAACATGGAAATCTGAAGATGACTTAGGCAGAAGGGACAAACAAATAGAGGTGAAGATTAAAAAAAGTTTGGCCCATTAAGATTCAGCAAAGATGAGCAACATACAAACTGAACAGGCTACCTGCAGGGGGAGCCACCTTCTGCTCAGGAGGAGGGGTAGGTGAAGGCTTTGGTACTGGTAGAGATGGTTTCTTCTCCTCAGGTGGAGGCACTTTAGGAATACAAGATGTCAAGGTCACAACCAAGACAACAGCACAGTCAGCCAAGACTAGAGACAGATGTTTCAGGCACATTTCTCCAAATGTCATAAACAGGCAGAAACGGCGACAAGATGTGGAAGAAAGCTGAAGAATGACGATGATGAATGAAAACAAAATCCCAGCAGTAAAAGAGGTTAACAGACCAAGACTGACTCAAATCACCATTAAAAACATCAGCTTAATATGGACTAGGGTTTTCTTGTTAATCATGATGAGTACAAGACATTACTGAGAATAAAGTGTAAGAGAGGATGATCTTATGGCGATCGTGAGCCTGTGTGGCTCAAATACCTGTATCAAGAGTCCGTTGGTCAGTCTTCCGTGTTGGCTTCTTTGCTTTCTTGTCACTTGCTTTTGTTGGCATAGCTTTAGTTGCAGTGTTGTTTGCTTCCTCAGAAGCTCTCAAAGATGGAGAGGTTTGCTTAACTTGAGATCTTTTCATTGGAGCAGGCACAGAAGGAATAGGTTTCTTGATGGGAGTGTCTTCTTCAAGGGATAGATCTTCTATTAGGCCAAAAACCGCCTCAGAGAGTGTAGGTGAGCTCTGTTTGGTTGGCAGAACAGACTTCTTTGCTGGAGAAATTTCTTCCTCTGAACAGCGTCTCTCCTCGGGTGAAGGAATTTGAGCTGTAACAAAACGTGATCCAGATCCATCCCTACTTTGTTTAATCGATGCGTCTTCTGATCCAAGACTTGGCTTGTCCAGAGGTAGAATATCTTCATGACATACATTTATGGAAGTTTTAGGAGTTTTCACATTGTCGTGACTTGAAGACACCATTGTAGGAGAAAGCGCTGCAGGGTGAGAAAGAGTGGTTTGGGGAACATCTGGTTTACCTTCAACAGACCCATCTTGCTTTAAACAAATTACTTCTGTAAGAGCTCTGGGTTTCTTTGATGTGGTGACCTTTTCAGACTTAAATCCCTTCATTGCAGAGTCTTCGTGAATTTCTTCACGATGTAATGATTCAGTAACTCTTGTCTGTAAATACGCAGTAGGGGGGTCAGCCTCTTTGGGCTGCTCTTTCTTCTTGTAAGCCTCGTTTTCTGATGTAACACCAACATCAGGAGAAGAAACCTTTTTCTGCAAAAGATGAGACATTTCAGGTGGAGGTGTGACATCTTGTTCTGCAGGAGAATGGGCAGACCCCTTTAGAGTTGGAGAAGCAGAGCACAGATACATTCCTTTCTCTATTTTCTCAGGTTTGTAAGGTCCAGTCCACTCCAGTTTTTCAGCCTCATAATCTGTTTTTGATGGCTCTATAATTTCTACCTGATGATCTTCTCTGTATGATATAGAAACCACATCCTTTGTATTTTCAATTTGTTCCATTATCTCAATTTTCAAAATGGTTTCTTCTCTTGCAGTTGACTTGTTGACTCCTTCTTCAAATGTGTCGACTTCCTGATTCCTGTAGCCAGCTTCTGTAAGGGAAATCCTTTCTTCAAGACCTTTTTCTGCAGGACACTCCTTTCTGCCTTCAACCTCAACTGTTGGCTTCAGATGAGTCTTCAGAGGAACTGGGATAAATTTTAAGATATTACCCAAGATTGAAGAAACGCACCATGGAGCGGTGGCCAAGAAGAAAACATGACACATACACACAAGAAAAACCACCAAGACACAAAAATAGAAACTTTAGTGTGGTATACATTCAACTATGACCTTTATTTTATAACTACTAGTATTATGAATTTCTACCTCTCTGCTGAGGGATTTCTGTGGCCTTTGGCTGGTCTTCTACTTTTCCAGAAGCAATGACCTCATCTGATTTTAGAAGCAAACATATCTAGTCATGTTCTAAGGAATTCATAAAAATGATGATTATCCATGGGGAACCTTTGAAAGTCAAAGCATACCTCTGACTGGTGTACTCGCCTCCAGCTTTGGTTTAGCTAGAGCTGTTGGTATCCCCCTTTGTTTGACTGTTTTGATAACTGATATGAAGTGACAAACAGTGAACACACAGGACAACACATAAATCATAACAAAACCTTTGAAGACTTAGCTTACGGCATTTCAAGAAGGTCAACTTATTGTGTTAATAGGTCAAGATGAGTTACTAGTAAGTGGTTATAAGACCAACCAAATGGTATTGATAGACATATCTACCTTGAGACTTTTTGGCCTGCAGTTGTTGTTTTGGTGTTTCCAAATGTTGTGGTTCTGCTGACACTTCTAGATCTTTCACTGGCTCTGCTGATCGTTCTATAACCTGTGCTGCTGGAACCTTCTGTGGTTCTTCCTTTGGTACTTCTGGAACTTTCTTCAGTGTTTCTGGAACAGTTTTTGGTGCTTCAGGCACCTTTTTTGCTGCTTCAGGAAACTTCTTTGGTACCTCAGGAACCTTCTTTGCTGGTTCAGGAACCTTCTTTGGTGCTTCAGGAACCTTCTTCGGTTCTTCAGGAAGCTTCTTTGGTTCCTCGGTAGCCTTCTTTGCTGCTTCAGGTACCTTCTTTGCTACTTCAGGAAGCTTCTTTAGTTCTTCACGAAGCTTCTTTGCTGCTTCAGGAACCTTCTTTGGTGGTTCAGGAACCTTCTTTGGTTCCTCAGGAGCTTTGATTTTTTCTGGAGCTTCCAGGTCCCTTGGTTCAGTGACTTCCTGCTGATGTTTTTCAGCCAGCAGATATGGTTTTCTTGGAGGTTCGTGTATCTTTGGTTCTAAGGCAACTTAAAAGAAGATTAATTTAACATTTAAGATTTTTTTTCTAATACCAAAAATTTGTAGTCACACTCTAACGAGTGCTTAGGATGCTGAAAGATATTCATGTAAGATATTTCAGAAAAGAAAAAAAGTTATACTAACAAATATAAAAGAAACCGGCACAACACAGCAACCTATCAAGAAACTCTTTGTAGTACCTTTAACTGGGACATCTTCAACTTTTGGTGGAGTAACTTTGGGTGCAGATGGTTGGGGTACAGGTTTTTCTGGTCTTGGTGTTTCTTGCACTTAAGAGAAGATTGTGTATTTCTTTATCCAACAGCAAACAATCAAGATTAACATGGAATCAAAAATACACTCTTAATGAGTGAAGTCAAAGTAGGAAAGATGAAATTAGAGAAAAAGAAGCAACACGACTTTGATTAACAATCTATACCTTCAGTTGGACGATGTTCCAATGATGGAGAAGCAAGGACTGCACTTGGCTGAAGTACAGGTTCCTCTGACTTTGGTGGTTTTGGCACTTTAAAGGAAAAATACATACAGTTATAGTTCAGTAACCTACTGGCAACCACGATGGCGTCAACAGTCTATCCACTCTGTCCACTCTATCGAGTGCTTAGAGAAAGACACAATCACAGTACATTAAATACACAGCCTAGCCTTGTTTGTTGTAAAGAGAGTTAGTGTCACACATGAAAAACCGTGCCCTTTCAGTACCTTTTCTTCTGTTAGCTTCAGCCTTAGTTGAATTAATCGTTGTAGAGACTGGCTGAACTGTGGCTTCTGCTAGTTTGTCTACAGCTGGCACTTTGGACAACATTTATATGTTTAAAGATTTACTCTTTTACTTAGCATAAAGTTATTTTCATGATCAAAATTTGTTAGATTAGTTATTTACACAACAAAGCAATGCATTTTTTGAAGGCTATATTCAAACACTCCAAACACCACGTGTGGTCCACACTACAGATAATGTTAATGCTTAAAGATCAAGAGGTTAGCAGCAAAGGACATCCATGACATATATGAACATGTTAAGAAGTGCACACGTAGATCACAGCAAGATGAAACAAAACTAGAAGAACTTGGAATGTAATGACTTTCCATTTGAACAGCAGAAAAACAAAGTGTTCATTACATTACCTATTGTTTTTGGGGCCTCTGGTGTTTTCTTGGTGGGGACAGCTTTTGGTTCTTGGAGCTCAGGCTTAATTTGAGCCACTTCAGGCTTAGGTACCACTGGTTTCACAGGTTCCACTTCAGGTTCTGAAGGAACCAGTTTTGGTGTTGCTGGTTTGGGTTGGTAAGGTTCAGGTTGGGTGAAGACTATTGGTTCTTCATGGTTAACAGAGAAATATTACCATCATTTAACACAGGAAACACACAGTTGTAAGAGCTTGGGGCAAAGAGGAGACACATAAAACCTGACAGCAAGAACTCAATGCTTTTTACGCATTGTAAGAACAGCAAGAAAATACTTCAGACAACAATCAAAGAGACAACAAACCTACGAAATATTCATTAGATCTGAAAGATTTTGAGAACATAATTGTGAATAGTTTAAATTTCATATTCATGCTAAAGTTAGTGAGTTTGTGCTACAAAAAGTTGACTAAAGCTGTAAATATAGTGTAAATACTCAATATAATGTCATGACATTTCATGAAGTTTGTGTAAAAGCATGATGCTTTCTGGTAAAGATGTGTAATTCGCATCATTTACATAAACTGTTGAGAACGTGAGTCAATAAAGACCCAAAAACACATAAAATAAGACATTTTTAGAAACTCACTCCATCATGAACATTACCTTCTGGAGCTGGACATTCCTCTCTCTGAGGTGGAGCAGGGGCTTCAGACTGTAGCTTCTTTGCTTCAGGTACTTTAAAACATTATCATTCATTTCAGTTTCTCACCACATTAAACCGAACATCAAGGTTTCTTTATTATTATTTCTTTAGGAAAAAATGAAGAATAGAAATAAACAATGTGACAAGAAAAGATGTAACATACCAACGAGACACACACCACATGAATAAGAACAAATAAGTGATACAAATAAGAACAGATATTTGTAGATACCTTTGACCGGAGGTGGAGGCGGAGCTTCAGGCTCAGAGGGTTTCTCCTCTGGCATCCTGTAAATCTCAGGAACTTGAAAGATCAAGAAAGGTCACATTAAAACTACTTCAGCCAAGCTCTACCCTCTACTCTGCCAAATCTACTGCATGGAAAGCTCCAGTGAAGGTTAATAAGAGCGTGAAGGCAAGAACACAATAACCACAGAGAGATAAGACCAAAACATGATCCACGACAAAAACAGGTAACATGCAGGATCATAGAAGTAAAACCTGAGAGGAAGAACAGCTTCTGTAAGCAGCAGTTGGTGTTTGAAGCATTTAAGTGGAATTTAAGTGGGCAGACAAACATAACAGTCAGCTGATTGGCAGCACTTCATTATATTTCAGCTCCAAGCTTTATGAACAGCCAGAAGCCCATTTGCAGTTATACCTTCAGGGATTTCTCCTCTGCCCTCGACCTCAGTCCACTCAACAGTTTCTTCAACAGGTTTTTTCTCTTCTGGTGAGGAAAAAAAAACATAAAATTAGAAAAAGAACAACTGACATGTGAGGGCTGCTGCAGGTCAGAGTATCCAAAGCTGCTAAAAACAAAACGAAACACAATAACAGGCGATGAAGAAACAGGAAGATGGGTGTGGGCAGCACCGGTGAACACGCTACAGCAGTTCAGACAAAAAAACATACACAGCACGTTAACAGTCATTATACGTCATAAAGTGATTAAAGCTGATACCTGAGACGGACGAGTACTGAACTGAAAGCATCTCTTCTTCATGTGTCAGACTTTGAAACACTACAGCAGACCACGAAAAGATATTCAGCTATTAGACGTCAGATCAGTGAACAGTTTACCTTTGTGCAGACGACGATCAGGTCGTGAAACCTTTCAAAATATTTCAGTTGAAACTCCATAATTCTGAATTTAAAAATACTTTTAATTGATCAGATTCAAGTTCAGACTTTCAAAATCGGAGGTGAGATAATCCAATTTAAATTTTAGAATTTTAGCTTTCATTTCTAATAAAAACAAAACTTTAAAAATCTGATTTATTGTTTATTTATTGAAAACCTCATTTTTATTTTTTTAAATCTGAGCAGCAAAGTCTGAGAGGCAGAGAGTGCTGACAATAAAAACCATAATCAGAATATAATAAATTAGGTTTTCAAACAGGAATGTTTGAAAACCTGATTTTTGTAATTCAGAAAACAATGTGATTAAAATCATAACTATAGTCAGAAACTTGTAATTCTTTATTACAATAAAATAAAAAGAACTGTACATCTTTAAACTGGCTGAATGTTTTAATCTCGTCATATCAGGATTAATTTGAAAAGTGATTGTTAGACACTGGCATGACCCTTGTCTGCACAGCTCAGATAATAAAGTTGAATTATATTTGGGATATTATAACGGGTCGTGTACAGATGATGTTTAAAATAAGCACACAGTTATTCAGGATGAAGGTTAAAGGAGGAGGAGGAAGATGATGATGATGATGTTATGATGATGATGATGGAGTTGAGGGTGATGACGGTTAAATAAAAAGGTTTAATGTTTAATGCAGAAAATCCGTCTTTCACATTTCGTCACACAAACTGTAGAAATTACGGCGGTTAGTGCTGATTTTAGAAAGTGATGACTGCTGTACCTTTCACTTCTGTTCTCTCCTCAAAGTGATAAAACTCGGAGGAATCTTGTGGTAGAAAACAATTGTGTAAATGACAGAAGACGAGCAGAGTTATTGAAATTCTGATCAGTTCAAACAGTCCCAGACTCACCTCTGGACACGAGCATAGACGTTGCCTCTGACACATGAACGGCTGTGTCGGGGACATCTAAAGGTTCAGCCACAAACACTTTGATTATTATTATTATTATTATTATTATTATTATTATTATTGTTTTTATGTTCTGACAGTAAAACTTAACACTTGTTCGGTATGACTGAAATCACAGTGATGTGTAAGATGATGCAGTGTGTCAGGATAATGTTTGGACATGACTTTTATTGAACTGAAACCCCCACACCCACACCCACAGTCACAGTACAGTAAAAGCCTTGTTGGCAGCGGTAGGCTGTACTGCCCAAACCAATGAGACGTCAAGGAGACTCGCAAATAGGGTGAGTTGTGATTCTTGTGAAAATGGAAAAGTGCGCATGTGACCTCGATCTTGTTGTAAAATCGTAAACCTGCGTCTTGGTTTGCAGGTGGAGACGTGTTCAGGTTTACTGTCGTTTATTTGCTGCACTTTTTAAGATACTCACCCTGAGGAACCCTCCCTAACCCAATTTCTGTGAAAGGACAAAGTACAGAAGCATTATTGTAGCTGCTGACATCACCCTGATGACATCACGCTGATGTCAGTAATGTCTAAAAAACGTACAGACCTTTGCCTGACAGGTAAAGCTCGGCTGTGCTTCGAGCTTCTCCCAGTGGTTCCAGGCGAGCAATCACCGAGTACACGCCTGATGGGGGGAAATATCATGGAGTTCATGCCAAACTGTCCCTAAAACACTTGCAGAAGAAATCGCAGTAAAGGCCCGTCACACCAGAGCTAATCCTCTCTAAACTTCAGCACTGCAGTAATGTCCAGGTGAAGTTAAAGTTGTTTCACAGAGCTAATCCTGCACAAGGACAAGTGATATACTCTAAACCACCCATCCAAAATGGCTTAACGGCTAACACGCTGCTGGTACACAAATATGGCCGTTAGCTAGTTTTGCTATTTGACTCTTCACTCCTCACGGTATCCTGTTCAGTTCACTGAACAAAAAAAAAAACCTGATTATTGGGTAAAGCTCAAGGTTTAAGAAGCTAAATAAAGGCACATGTGTGCTGCTCTGAACTCTGACAGCGACTCGGCTTTAATATGATGACAGGTCAATGGTCAGCAGGGTTAATTAGAGAGTGAGGTGTAACCGCAACTTTACTCAGATTTCACATCTTTGCATTGAGTCTGTGCAGCTGAGACAAAACGGTACCAGGTTAGCAGACGTCTTCTTTTGTATTATTGTAGGGTCTACCTACCTACAATATAAAGCGCCTTGAGGTGACTGTTGTTGTGATTTGGCGCTATATAAATAAAATTGATAAAATACCAAAACGTGTTGGAAACTGTATTTTTTCAAAGAACTTTGTCAGTGTTTAATATGAATTCTGAAACAGAAAAACAGTAACAGCAGAATACGGCCCCTTCAAACACCCATTAACATCTTTTTAGCTTAAAGACATTCAGCTGCTGTTTGTCGTGTGTTTGTGTGTTAGTAAAGTCTCAGCTAAAACAGCTAAATGCATTCAGTGACATGATTAGAATACTTTTATTGTGCACCATTAAAACTAGGTGTTAATCCATAAGATGATGCATACGGAATCTTTACCAGTTATTTCCTCAAATTTGAAAACTTTGGTCTAATTATTAGAAATGTGTCTCCAAAGGGAAACAGTAACTTGGCTGTGTAACAAACCTTCGTCCTCTGCAGTTACATTGTGGATTGTCATAAAGTGCCGTCGGCCTTCAGTCCTGAAGTTATATTTTGGGCTTTCTTTAAGCTCCCACGAGTCTTTGTACCACGTGACGGTAGCGTTGTCGAAGGACAACTCGCACTCGAAGGTGGCAGAGTGGCGTTCGTTGACTTCGATGCTCCGGATGCTTTTAGTGAACTGAATTTGATCGACTAGAACCAGACAATAAGAGTGAGCCTCTGATTTATGCATTTTAAATGTGAAGATCTGATGTCACAGTTTAAGTGTTAAGACTCCTGTTTGAACTAAAATTAGATTCAGTATAAAAGAAACAGAAACAAACACACAAGTCAAAGGTAGAGGAGAACCTTCAGGTTCAAAGAGGTCAGTCTGAGTCGTGTTAGTTTGGACTCATCCTGCTTACCTGTCTTGCGAACAGCTCCTGATGATAAAATGGAAGAGCTGGACGTGAGGACATGTTACAGACACACAGAGACAGGACATCAAGATCAAACACTCTGACTCTTACCTGTGACCGTCAGTTTGGCGTTGGAGATGTGAGGACCGCACACCACGCGGTAGTTGCCTTGATCTTTGACCTGGCAATTCTTGATTTTCAGATAATGGTGGTCCCCCACCCTGCTGATGTCGTATTTTTCGCTATTGTCCAGTTTCTGGGTGCCTTTGTACCAGGTGAGCTTGATCTCCAGGTAGTTGATCTTAATCTGGCACTCAAAGGTGGCACTCTGGTTCTCCGTGATGGTTTGGTCAGTGATGTCCTCCATCACAGAGACAGGCTGAGCAAGAAAAACCTGTTTCATCAACGCCTGAAGTTGTGCATTGTCAAATCATTGATTACAAAATCGTATTAGGTTTTCAGTATTATATACTTAAACACGATGTGCTTATTTTTTAATGGCCTCATAATTAGATGGTGCTTTTACCTCCATGCTGACGCGTCCTTCTAGCTGCTCGATGAGTCGGGCCATGTCCTCCTCTTCGACTCGACCCCCACGCTCGACCTCCTGCAGCAGGACACAGGTGAGTCTGTGAGAGTCGCTTCAGCAGATATTTTCCATGTTTCCATGGCATTCATTTGTGCTTTTTTGTTATTATTATTATTATTATTATTATTATTATTATTAATTAGTCTAACTTTGTATTATTCTGTTCTTAATGTTAAGCTCTTTAGTCAGCACTTGCTGTTTTAAACCGCTTTACAGATAAAGTTGGCTTGGCTTGTTAGCAAACTGTTACTTTCTGCTTTAGGAACAAAATGGAGAGATCATGTTCGCCATGTCCAAATTTCTCTCTGGAAAGGAGAAGTATATATAAAATGCCTGTTTTTCGACCTTATTTGTTTGCGTGAATTATGTTCAGCTGCTCTCTCAACTCAGACTAAGAAGCCCCAAAGAAGGTTTTAATTTAAATATAGTACCAAAAACTCACACTTAGAAGCTGCTGGTAGTGAGTTTTTGTAGACTAAAGTTGGTAAATTGTTATATGTGCCACTGCTAAGTCAAAATGTTGGAGGCCCCAGAAGTGTGTTACCAGTCCAGAGACTTTAGGGCCATTTGGCCCTTTATTTGGTGGAATTTAGAGGTAAAGTTTTTGTCTCCATCCTTCCTACTAACAGATTATAAAGCTGAACTGTGATATTAATTCTGCTGTTTTCTCACACAGCTGTACTATGTGGGACGATGTCCAGTCATCTGTGCTGACACTTTCTATCTTACCGCTCTTCCAGTCTCCATCTCCTTCTCCCTCTTCAGGAACTCCACAGCCTGCAGGATGGCGCGGTAGTCATGGATTCCATGTTCCCGCAAGATCCTCTCATAGTCTTTGGGGTCGTGACCTCTAAGCAGCTCTACAATGTTGACCTCTTCTTCTTTCTTGGGACTCTTCTGCTTGGAAGGAGTCCTGAAAATATAAAATACATGGTCAGATTTTTCTCTGAAACAAATGTCTCTTGGATGTTTGCTCTTTCGTTTCCTTTAGACTTTGACAAAAGAGTCATTGCACAGTAAAGAATTTCACACTGCCACCGTATCTTAATGCCTTACTTCTTGAGCCTCGTTCTTAAGTCTCCCACTTCTCCCACTTCCTCTTTTTTGGTCACCTCCATATCAGCGCCACTCTCAATTTCTCCATGTTTGTTGGTGGCAACACATCTGTAATGACCAGAATCAGACTTGGTCACTTCTCTGATCTGCAGTTTGGCATCCTGGCCCTTGTGCTCAATAGAGATTCGACCACCGGGGGTGATCTGTCTCCATTTGCCCTTCATCCACTTCACACTGGGGATTGGGTCACCTCCAATCTTAGCGATAAAGGTTGCAGTACCCTCTGCCAAAATCAAAAATACACAAAGTTAGTTCCAAATGGAATAATAATAGATAATAATAGATGGAATAATAGATGGAATAGATAATGAATAATAGCAAAAAGAGCCTTGGGTCCTTGTGCTTACTCTCTGTGACAGAAACATTTTGGGGTTCCTCGATGAAGAATAGATTGTCGAGTCTTTTGACCGGGGCGACTGCAGCCGGGGCAGCGGCCTCGGCGGGTGTGGCCTTAGCACCTTTATCTGAAAAGATTTGAAGGTGAGTTAAATGTTGCCACATCTGCCACATAACCAGCAGAAAAAAATAAACACACTGCATTTCTCATAAAAAGAATGTCAGCAGCAACTTTAAAAACAAAGTTTTGTAGTAATGTTGGTTTAGCTCCATTGCAGTAAATACTTTTTCCACCATGTAGTGGAGAGAGAAGATGTACAAATGCTCATTACACAAAACTGGAACCACAAATTGATTACCTTTTACAGTGACTTTAGACTTGCAGAAGTCAGTGCCATTTGCATTGCTGGCCTTGCACAGGTAATCTCCAGCATCAGTCTTTGACAACTGGCTGATCTCTAGATTAGCCTTTCCACCAACAAATGTGATTTTGGTGTTTCCGCTGGACATGAGCTCCCTCCTGTCCTTCATCCACTGGATGGTTATTGGAGTAGAGCCGGTGACATGGCATTGGAGGCTCAGCTTCTCCCCTTCACCCACAGTCACTGGCTCCAGAGGAACATCAAATTTGGGAGCCTGGCCAGTTTCTGAAGAAGTGGTGGGAAAAACAGGCAGGATGAATACAAATACTCACCTTTCAAAAAGTGAAATGATAAATTGAACCTCTTATCCAACATCTGGCAGAAACCTTTGGATGAATGCTCGCTAAACAAGTCACTGTATTTCATCCTGAAAACACACTCATAATTTTACCCAAATATAGTAAAATATTACCCAAACATTACTGTAATACAATGAAAGGTGTCACAATCAGGTTTTAATATCAGTGTCATAAGAACATCCTATAGATTCACATCAGCTTTAGATGCATAAACGAAAAGGGTCAAATCCTAAATGACAGTCCTACCTGATACTGTGAGAGAAACCTTACAAGAAGCTTTGCCAGCTTCATTGGAGGCCTCACAGGTGTAAACACCACCATCAGAGCCCGTGGAGTCTCTGACACACAGCACAGCCATGTTGTTCTTGAAGCTGATATCATATTTGTCCGAGGCGTAGATCTCACTGTCATCCTTGTACCAGGAGATGGTCAGAGGTTGAGAGCCGGACACTCGGCCCTCGATCTTTACAGTCTTACCCACTGAATCCACCATGGACTCAGAAGGCTTCTTGGTGAAGTTTGGAGGAACTTTGCGCTCTGTCAGTGGGGAAGAAAATAAGAAAGAAAATCATGCCATGCAGTGGCATTGGAATTTTGAGATTCCAATTTAAGAGTTCAGGCCACTGGGCTTTTACCACAGCTTCAGGAAAAAGAGCCTGGCACAGCACACGGGACAACATATAAACAACACAAAAGCAAAGAAATACTAAACATCAGAGATTTTGACCAAAAATCTCCTGTCTATGAAAAAGACCATTATCTGACTATTACAGCGTTCTCAGTCTCAGGCTGAGAACGCTCAGTCTCTTGGTCTCAGGCACCTCTCAAACCTTAGAAATTCCTTATTTCCAGACCTACGAAACACAGAGCCAGCCAACTCTAAAGCACTGAAAACACACCCTAAAATATCATCCTGGTTATTCCTGGCAGGCACAAGATCACAGGAAGTCAAATTTATTTCTATAGCACATTTAAAACAACGGCTGTTGACCAAAGTGCTGTACACCTAAAAATATCAAATGGCATAAAAAGATAGGACAAGATGACAGAATTTAAGAAAGTAAAAATAAAATGAGAAAACCTGAGTAAGAAATAACACAAAAGTAATCAGAACTCATTTTGATTTAAAAGCCAGAGAATAAAAGTGGGTTTTCAGACAGGTTTTGAAACTGTCTAATGTTCCACAGTTTAGTTGAAGCCACAGCAAAGGCCAATCCCCTCTGTGCTTTAATCTGAACCTCAGGAAATGTAGGCACATTTGGTCCGCAGACCACAGGAAACAACTACATTCAACAGTTAGCATCAGTAATTAGAATGATATTTAGGAATCAGATAAAGTGAAAGGAAATGTGTTGGTTAGTGGACACCTGTTCTGACATGACTGGTATCTATGAATTATTCACTTACTCATGTTTCATAAGCATGGGAATTCCTTGTGTCCTCTGAGTGCTTCAAGTATATCTTCAATCTCAACATTATGCCAAGAAAGCTGGTTCTGAGAAACAATGGCTGGGTTATCTTCACACTTCCCACATTATGCTACCATCTAATAATAATAGCTAATGGAGGTTATGAAATATTGGAAATAAATCAGTTTTCAGTCCTCGATGACTAAATACTGTGGTTCCTAAACAACAGCAGGTCACTCTCCCGGGTGCTCTTTTGTAGTACTTGTCTGAAAGGTGGGAAACCTCTAAATATGAAACTGGACTAAAGCCTGTTGTTGACTTTTAAGAGTCCTCTTAACTCAACAAAGCAGCTTGAAAAATGTCTTTAAAATATTCACAATCACACCAGGCTTCATTAATGTAGAAAAATGAAGTAGTGAAAGTGAGCATCACCTTTCACAGTCATGTTACAGCTGGTGGAGGCTGAACCAACCCGGTTCTCGGCCTTGCAGATATATTCACCGTGATCAGACTTGGTAGATTTGAACAGTTTCAAAGTGGCAACACCATCTGCAAAGTCCATTGAGCAACTGTTGGACTTGCGCAGCTTTCCATCATCTTTAAACCAGGCTACAGAGATCACAGGAGTTCCTGCAATCCTGCACTCTAAGGTCACCGCATCACCCATAGTTACCTCCACTGGTTCCAGCTTGTCAACAAAGTATGGTGGTTCTAAAGTGAGAGATCAGGGTGGTTTAGTTTAACTACAGATGCGGATGTGTAGACGTAAAAATTAAAGAATTTGTTACAAAATGCCCAAATTAATGAATGTATGATCATATGTCACCATAAGAAATACAGAGTGATCCACATTAACATGCACAACCAATAATTTTACCTAGGATTGTAACTTGCGCTTCACATTTGTCACTTCCGGCTCCATTGTCTACTTCGCAATAGTATCTACCAGCTGCCTCCATCCTTTCAGAGTTAAGAACCTCCAGGATGCAAGAGGTGTCTGTGGTAATCACATTGTACAGATAAGAGGCTTGGATGAGTTTACCATCCTTTTTCCAGGTTACATTCACAGTTGGGGTTCCAGCATATGTGACTTCGAGCCTCAGAGTCTTGCTCTTTTCAATGGAAATGTCCCTCAGCCTCTTCACAAAGTGGACTGGCTCTGAGAGGGGTAAGTCCATCATCAGTAAAATAAAAATCAGTGCATGAACTGTAAGAAGGGCATATATAATGCTAACAAACCTTTCACAAACAGAAAAACTGAGCAGCTGTTCTTTCCCACATCATTAATGATCTGGCAGGTGTACTCTCCTGCATGAGACTTTTCAACTTTATGAAGCACCAGTGTGGCGACGTCATCCTTCAGGAAGATCTCGCAGCCTCTCCCGTGCTGCATTTCCTTGGCTCCCCTGAACCATTTGACCTTTATGGGAATGCTGCCTTTCACTTTAGCCAAGAAAGACACACTTTGGCCAGGCAATGTTTCTTGTGCCTCAGGCGTTTCAGAAAAAGATGGAGGTTCTGGTTTCAAATACAAATATTTAAATAAAAAAGATTTGTTGTAATCAAAGCTCTGATCCTGGCTAAGGAAACCATGTTTAAAATATTCTGTTCTCTTGATTACTGACCTGTCACATTCATTGAAGCACTTGTCTCACTGGCCCCTACAGCGTTCACAGCTTTACATGTGTATTTGCCAGAATCTGATGTCTTAATCATTGGAATTCTCAGTGTGCACACATTATCCACACTGCTAATGTCATAGTTTGGCCCACTGTTTATCTCTTGGCCATTATGGAACCAGGAAGTTGTTAAAGGAGCAGAACCAGTAATCTTACACTCCACCTCACCAGACTTACCCACAACAAGGTGGGTATCTCTCAGCTTCTTTATGAAACTCGGTGGAATCAACTTATCTATTGTAAAGAAACAATAACATGGAGAGCGGCTTGCTCATTAAAAAGAGCAACATTAATAAGACAAAGCTCACGAATGGACAGTGAACACAAAGAACACAAACCTGAGACGGTGAGCTTAATTTTGCAAGAGGATGTTCCAACATGGTTTGTAACCTGTAGTTTGTATTCTCCGGCATCTGCTTTGTCAGCAGACAGAATCTTCAGGGTGGCAAGCTGCTTTTTGAAGCTCACATGATACTTTGCACTAGGAGAGAGTTCTTTGTTGTCCTTGAACCATGTTGTTTTCAGTTCTGGTGAGCCAGATACTGTTACATCAAGGGATGCAGTTTCTCCTGACTTCACATTCAACAGCTCTGGGCTTTCCACGATAGCAGCAGGTTCTAAAGATTATGTAAGAACGTATTAGGCTAAAAAAATCCTGGTAATTAATTGCAATGGTAATGCAATGAATTTTGGAGTTCTACAAACCTAGAACCATCACTTGGGAGACTGACTCTACCGCTCCACAGTCGTTCCTTAGCTGGCAGGTGTATTTACCAGCTGTGGTTGAGTCAGCCTTGGGCACTACAAGAGCAACCACATTGTTTTCAAAGGTGATCCTCCTGTTGTCATCCTCTCTGAGAATATGATCTTTGTCCTGAACCCAAGACACAGTCAGTGGATCCGAACCGTTCACTGTAGCTGTCAGCATCAGCTGCTGACCGAGTCTCACTGACTGATCGACCAGTTTCTCCACAAACACTGGTGGTTCTGAACAGTGATGGAAAGGTCACAGATGAGGAGAGGTGATCACACATGGCCAAGCTTTGAGGAAATGACCACTAGTATTACACTAACCTTTCAGAGTAATGGTAGTTTGGCACGATTTACTTCCTACATTGTTTGACACCCTGCACTCATAAAGCCCGGCGTCATCTTGCTCCAGCTTCATAATATGAAGTGTAGCAAAGCTGCCCACATTGACCATCTTACATTTTCTATCCTCCTTTAGTGGCCTATTGTCTTTGTACCAGTTAACCTGGAAAGGTGGGGTGCCAGACATCTCACAATGCAGACTAGCATCTTTGCCTTTTATTCCCTCCACAGGGCTTGGAGTTTTAACAAAGGATGGGGACTCTGGAAAATACAATGACATATATTAACAGATGAAGCATTCATGAAGACTTGACACGAAGCAAGCAGTTCAGCCGGATAGCTTCAACCAATAGAAAACATTGTGGAGGGTCATATGGAAAAAGAAAAGCTCGTCATGAGAGACACAGTCCTAATATTCATGATAGGAGAGTAGGTTAAATCGTGCCTCCCAGCATACTGGAAGATAAATTTGATTTTGAAGAAAAAAGACACGATTCCAGAAAGAAACAGCTTCCAACACAGGGTATTTTCCTTTTCTTCATGCAACATATGTTTAGAGGAGGCAAAATCCACAAGCCAAGTCTCTATTCAGAAGCTGACCTTGAACTGTGAGAACAGTGCTACAGCTTGCACTGCCAGCATCATTATGAGCCTCACAAGTGTAAACTCCGTTATCGTCAAACTTTGCATTGGAGATCTGGAGGTATGCAGTTAAGTCAACACACATTGTTTTATAGTTCCCTCCATCAGTTATCTGTTGGTCATTTTTGTACCAACATATTCTCAGGGACTGTGCACTGGTGACCTTGCATTCAAAGCAGTGTCCCTCATACTGTTTCACAAATGTAGTGGGAGGCAGTTTCAGGACAAACTGAGGTGGTTCTGCAAAATAAGAAAAATATCAAGTTACTATCTCAGCATAAAGTAGCACTTGAGCAGCAATGGGACGGATGGAGGATGCAGACACATGACTGGCTGCTGTGACAGAGGACTCTGAAAATAACACAGATATTTCTGGAAGGCAATAAAGCAAAGAAAAGAAAAATGAAGACAGGGAAGAGCTGTGAAAATGAAGAAAAAAGATGGAGTTAAATGCACGGTGATGATGGTGGACAAAAAAAGAATAGTCCAACCTTTCACCAGTAACTGTGCTGCACTTTTTGCCGAGCCTGCTTCGTTGCTAACTTGACAAGAATAAATCCCAGACTGCAGAGTACCCACTGAGCAGAGCTCTACAGAGGAGGAATATTTCTCCAGTCTAACTCTGCACGATGGCCCAGTGATGAGTTCGATGTCATCCTTGAACCATTTCACTATAAACGGAGATGTCCCTTCAAAGACACTTTTGAAGAATACGTCAGACTTTGGAATAACAGCCTGAGACTCAAGCTCATCTATGAATCTTGGTGGCACTAAAACCAACAGAGAAGAATGATCATGATATGTGACTAACAGCCTGTAAGCTGATAAATCCATAAACTCAGAATGCTAACCTTTAGCTGTGAGGACTCCACTGCACACACAGCTGCCTGCTTTGTTGGTAACTTTGCAGGAGTACTCTCCTGTGTCAACACTCCCAGTAAGTTTTAACTCCAGTAAGACTCTATTT
This sequence comes from Etia nguti, assembly GCA_015106755.1. Taxonomy (NCBI): domain Eukaryota; kingdom Metazoa; phylum Chordata; class Actinopteri; order Cichliformes; family Cichlidae; genus Etia; species Etia nguti. The sequence continues at coordinate 24,679 of VUQG01014274.1, read as the reverse complement.
TCATTGTGTACAAGTTTGTACTTGGAGCTCTCTGTAATCTTTTGTTTCCCTTTGCTCCATTCAACTGTCAGAGGAAGCGAACCGGCTACTCTGCACTCCATGGTCACCACTGAACCCATAATTCCTTGAATGTTTGTTAATTTCTTAATGAATATGGGAGGAATCAATTCTTCTGTTTAAAATGATAGCAGAAGATAATTAATGTCAAACAAAAACTTCAAATATTTGTGTCTTATATTTGTACTATGGTAAATAAACATGTAAAACTGTAAACCAAGAGTCGAAGTAGTCTACAAACCCAAAACAACCAGCTTCACTTTACATCTGCAAGTCCCAACTGCATTTTGGGCTTCAAACATGTACTCTCCACCATCTTCCAGCTGAGAGGACATTATGTTAAGTCTACTGAGGTTGTCCCCATAGTAGAGATTATGCTTTCTGCTCGACTGGAGCTCTTTGGCATCTTTGATCCATTTTACACTTATGTGGGGAGTTCCAGCTACCCTGCATTCAAAGCTAACTGGATCTCCACAAGTCACTTTAACAACCTCTGGTTTCTCTTGAATCGTTGGTGGTTCTAAGATACCAAAAAAAAAAGAAGAAATGAATGTACTCCTTGGTGTAATTGGAAATCGCCCTTATATTAGATAAACTGCTTGAAGTAGATGTACCTTGCACAGTCAGTGTTGCAGAACACACATCTTGCCCAGCCTCATTTACAACATGGCAGGTATATTTCCCTTTGTGAATAGCCTCACAAGCAAGAATCCTGAGAGTAGCCTCTTTGTTCTGGAAAATTTGCTTGATCTTTGGATCATCTGGGATCCAGATTTCATCTTTTTTCCATAGCACAGAGAGTGGCAGGGACCCTTCCACAGAGCAACAAAACACTGCAGCATCTCCCAGAACAGTGGAGACATTCTTTATCTTCTTAATAAACGTTGGAGGGACTAACAGGGAGAAGACACTGTTGTAATACCAGAGCATATATAACACACTGAAAATCAGTGTGAGGTAGAGTCATCGATATAACCAACCTTTCAGAGACAACACCGCCGAGCCAGAGCAACTCCCAACCTCATTGGCTACCACACATTGATAGGTGCCCACATCATCCACGTCACAGTCCTGGATTTTTAAGCCCACATTTTCACTATCAACAATAATGTACTTTTGGCTGGATAAAACTGGCTTTTTATCTTTAGACCACATGACACTGAATGGAGCACTTCCTGCAACTTTGCTAGCAAACACTGCTGTGGAACCTTTAACGACCTCCAGAGATGATAGCTCTTCAACAAATGACGGAGGCTCTGAAAATAACAAAGCAAAGCCCTCTAAAGAAACCTTTGGATCAATTAAATATAATAACATACAGAATTTAGCATTTAACTTGATCTAAATTTTAACACAACATAAACAGAGAAAACCAACCTTTCACTACAAGCTCAAAACTGCAACTCTCTGTGCCTGCTTTGTTGGAGGCCTCACAGAAGTATTTCCCGCTGTCTTGTTGACTAACTTCACAAACCTCTAAAATGGCAACAGAGGTAAAAAATGATATCTTGTATTTGAGGCTTTGGTGAATCTGAACTCCATCTTTGAACCATTTCATGGAGATCTCTGGGGTACCAGCAACCTTACACTCAAACACCTTCCTGCCTCCGACACTCACTAATGACACCGCTTCTGGTTTTTCAGTGAAAAACGGGGGCTCTGAAATAAATACATGAAGAAGTAAAGATGGTGATCATTTTCAAAGTGAAGAAAAAGGAGGCAGATGAAAGCTCCAATATTAACCTTTTACAAAGAGTGTTGCCCTGCATGAAGTGGAGCCCACAGCATTCTGAATTTCGCAGACATATTCTCCAGAATCAGAGGCTTTGGCAAAGAAGAGCTCCAGGCAGCTTGAAGTGTTGTCTTTGATTACAGAGCAGTTGGCACTCGGTAGGATTTGTTTTTTGTTTTTAAACCATTTTATGGCGAGTGGAGGTGTGCCAGAGACACGAAGAGTAAACCCAACCTGTGATCCAGGCAAAACATTCTTGGAGTCCGGTTTTTCAAGAATGTGTGGCGGTTCTGTTGGTGGAAAAAACCCAAAAATGCTGTCATACAACACAAGTCTGTAAAAAACTATGAAAAAATACTGATGATGCATGAGATCAAACCTTTAACAAACAAAATCCCGGAGCACTGGGCAGATCCTGCCTCGTTTTCAGCCACACAAGTGTAGCTCCCACTGTCTCTACTGTCGAGAGAGCTGATTTCCAGGAAAGCAACATTTTCGAAAAACGTGCATTTATATTTTTCACAAGTCTGGATTTCTGTTTCATCTTTGTACCAATGTATCGTCATTGGCAGAGAACCAGATATGAGGCACTCCAGATGAGCAAACGATCCTTTTATACCTTCAGTCTCCTTCAGTTTCCTTGTGAAAGACGGTTTAATAATCTGATCTATTACATACAAATTGAAAAAAAAATAAACATTGTCAAGGTGACTGTAGAAAGAACTGCAAACAGATTCAACAAAGCTTTGGGTAAACCGACCTAAGACTGTAACTGATGCGTTACACGAACTGTGCCCAGCAACATTTGAAACTTCGAAGGTGTAGTCACCGCTATCGCTCGTCTCTGCTTTTATAATCTTGAGCACAGAGCTCATGTCTGTGCTCTGTATTCTGTATCTCTGTCCTGAGGTCAGCTCCTTTCCCCCCTTAAGCCATCGGACCTTCACCGGTTTAGTGCCTGAAAACCTGCATTCAAATCTGGCTGGGTCACCATGGGATACACTGATGTTCTTTGGGTGCTCTGAAATACTTGCTGGCTCTGCGATAACAAAATGATTCAAGGGTAACTTAGTTTTGATCACTGCACTGCATGCGACAGATGAAGCGGCAAGCTTGACACAAAGGCAAAAGCGGACGACCCACAAAGATTGTACAAACCTGTCACTATGAGCACTGCGGCACATCTCTGAGTCCCGGCTTTATTCTGCGCCTGACAGACATATTTCCCGCCATGTGACAACTGAGCATTTTTCAAATTCAACATGGCACTTTTGGTTTCATAGCACATCTTAAAATGCTCATCTTCCGTAAGTTCACGATCATCCTTGATCCAGGACAAAGTCATGGGAAGTGATCCAGACAACATACACTTCATAGAGATTTCAGAGCCCACAATACAGGACATATCCTTTAGTCTTTGAACAAATGATGGTGGTTCTAGTGAGAAAACACATATGTTGTCATTATCTACAGGCAGTCTAAATGAAATCAAAATCCTAAGCCTTTGCAGAGAAAGTGGACAACATGCAGCAGGGCAAACTCTCCCGCCACTAACCTTTTAGAGAAATCTGGCAAGAGCAAGATGTCTCCCCAACATTGTTTGAAACAGCGCACTTGTATGTTCCTTCATCTCCGGTCTCACAGTGTGAGACCTGAAGAGTGATTGTATCATTTTCCACACTGATTTTATGTCTTTTGTCATTTCTGATCAGCTTATCATTGAGGAAGCAGCTTATTTCAAATGGAGGGGAACCTGAAACGACTCCTTCCAAGTTAATCTCAGACTCCGTAACAAGCTCAGCTGATTCAAAAGGCCTCACAAACAATGGAGGCTCTAAAAAACAGATAGCATAACATTACATTTACAGGCATGAAGAAATAATTCTATTCTGATGAGGAAAGTCTGGTCCACAGAGTTCGTTTAGCTGTTCAGTGCCTTTAAATTCTAGTTTTATAAGGTTTTCTGAGTGACAGTGAACCTGTACCTGACAATGACTTTGAAATGACTAGTTATCCTCTGGTTGAATTACAGGTAATGTGTCATGGGTTTATTTGTTAAGCATGTTTAGACCATCTGCCGAGGCAAAGGGTCAACACACGCTCATAAAACATGGACAGAGCATTTGAATACACCTGCATGGCTCTTTATTTTTTTATTTATAGGTGGAATTCATGTCTGTTTACCCCTCCCAGTCCTGATATGACTTAGATTATTCTGTTAGCTTAAAGCTAATGTTTGAAAAGGGATTGTTGTGAGTTATCGAGACTTTTTCTGTATGGGTTCAAGGGGCTGTTCACGTTTATATTTTTGCCTCCCAGCAAAGACCTTCACTTGTAAAGCACAGCATATTCAAAACATGAGTTTACACTGTCGGTTAATGCAGTCTGTCCATCAAACATCTGTACATGCTTGGGAGGTACACCTGAAAAAGTCAGCTGTTAATAACATGGCTGACAACCACTCACACCAACAGTCAGGCCAGAAACCCCAGGAATCCCCTCCTAGCTTCTTACAAATAGTTCTATTACTGGGAATCTCTGCTTTGATGGAGAGTAAGGTAAACCCTGCACTGACTTCCATATAATGCATGCGGCACTGAACATGTGAGAAAACCATGTGGACCAGACTTTAGATGAAAAAAAAAACAAAAGTTTGAGGGCAGCAACAAAAAATTGAGTAAAATCAATAAGCAGGTTTCACAAACTAAACCTAGTTGAAGATGAAGACCTGCGTATTGAAGCAGGTTTAATCTTGGTGTTGGAAACTGAGTCTTTGAGGGGTGAAGAGTGAACCAACCTTTCACTGTTACTAAGCTGCTGCACTGCTCTCTGCCGGCCTCGCTGGATGCCACACAGATGTAATCTGCACTATCCTCTACAGAGCAGCTCTCAACCTCCAGAGTGGCTAGCGAGCCGTCAAAGGACATGGTGTGTCTGTGGTCTGAAACCATTTCTGAGCCATTTTTAAACCATGTAACAGTAATAACAGGAGTGCCCTGCACTTTGCAGGACAACTTCAGAGGTTGTCCTGTTTTCAGCAGCTTTGAAGGTTCAAGCTTCATCATAAATGTTGGGGCTTCTGTAAATTAAGAGTAACAATTATAGGTGAGATAAAGAGGATAATTAAGGAAAAACAGCTTTTTAACACTTTTTATAGAAAGAACGAAAGCAGCAGCTTTTCTGCACCTTTTATGAAGAGTGCTGCAGTGCAGTCAACCTTCCCAGCGTCGTTGGATACTTGGCATGTATATTTGGCAGAGTCACTGGGTTTCACAGAATGAAGTTCCAGGGAGCTGGAATAGGAGTCTTTCTTTATGAAATACTTTCCCCCAGTGAAAATCTCTTTCTCCTCTCTGAACCATTTAACAACAAGTGGAGCCGATCCCGTAAAGTCAGACTTTAAGACAACATTTGATCCCGGGGATGCATCGAGAGATTCAGGTTTCGAGGTAAAGGCTGGAGGTTCTGGAGTCATTTGGGAAGAAATACAGCATATAAGTTTACACCCTGTTATTAAGCCTGTGTTGATCTATAATGGCTACTGCTTAATTTGAGGTAATGCAGCTCCTCTGACCTTTGATGGAAAGAGTACCACTGGTTTCTTTTTCTCCAGCATCATTAGAAGCTTTGCATGTATAAACTCCACCATCGCTTTGATCCAGGCCAGTTATTGTCACAGAGGCTGTACTCTCACTGAAATCAAGCTTATATTTTGCATCGCTATGGATTTCTTTATTGTCTTTGTACCAAGAAACAGCCATGGGCTGAGATCCAGCAAGCCTGCAATCCAGTGTGATATTACTGCCAATGCTCCCATTCACTTTCTTTAGAGTTTTGGTGAAGGATGGGGGAACTGCACGATCTGTGTAGGGAAGTATACCAAACATATTACAAGCTCCACTTGTGCTAATCGGACAAATTGGTATTCATGATGTATTCTTGACTAAAACTGACCTATAACCGTAACCGAGCACGTGCACTCGTCTTTTCCAACTTTATTGGACACTTCCATCTTGTAGTCTGAAGTGTCACCTTTATCTGCTGCGAGAATCTTTAAAATGGCAGTGTTGTCCTTCAATGTTATTTTATATTTACGACCACTGATCATCTCCTTGCCGTCTTTGAACCATTTCACTTTGAGTTCAGGGCTTCCAGAAACGGCGCACTCCAGCGTGGCTGAGTCGCCTGCAGTCATGCTGATGGAGGCTGCTTTCTCTAAAATCCTAGCAGGTTCTAAAACACATTGAATTTTACACTTAATAAACTGTTAGATCTGAACTCTGAAAACATGTGTAATGGGAATGTTTTCTAACCTTGAATAGTTAAGATAGCTTCACATTTTTGCTGTCCTGCCTCATTTTCAGCAAGACAAGTATACTTCCCACCATGCTTTAGCTCAACAGATGAGAAGGAAATACTAGTGATGTTGTTCACAAAGGACATTTTGATATTGGGATCATCATCTCTGAGGAGCTCAGAGTCTTTCATCCATTTAATGGTCATGGGAGCTGAACCTTTCAGGGTTCCCTGTAATTTCACTGTATTTCCCAAAACTGCTGTAGCGCTGTCAATCCTCTTTGAGAACATAGGTGGCTCTGAAATAACACGATTGGTATAATAATGTCAACACCAGCCAGACTATGGAACGTTGTAATCAAAGTCCTTTTTTACACCACTAACCTCTTTGTTTAAGCATTGACTTTGAGGTTACTGACCCAACCTCATTGGATACAACACATTCGTATTCACCAGTATCAGCGCTCTCAAAGGACTGGATCTCCAGAGAGGCCAGGGATCCCTGTGACACTATCCTGTACTTCTTATCTGAGGACAGGCGTTTCTTATTCTTTTTCCAAGACACTTCGAGCGGTGCAGAGCCTGCAATCTCACACTCCAGTACAGCTACCGATCCTCTGACTGCCTCAGTGGACAGTAACTCCTTTCTGAACGACGGAGGTTCTAAAGGGGAACATACAGTTCGGTTATATGTGTTTTTGCACAGACTTGGGGCTTTTGTTGCCAAGAACTCTACACACCTTTCACTGTTACTTTAATGCTGCAGCTTTCACACCCGCACTCATTGAGAACCTCACAGGTATAGTTTCCACTGTCAGTCGACATGACATCATGTATCTCGAGAGTGGCGACGCCGTCCTTCAGACCGACAGCACGTCTGCCACCAGTGGACAGCTCGCTGTTATTAAAGAACCAGGTGGTGTGGAGTTCGGGAGATCCTTTGACGGTGCACTGCAGGTGAGCGGTGCTGCCCTGCTTCCAAATCGTTGCGGCTTCCAGCCGCTTTACAAAGACTGGTGGCTCTGCAGAGGTGTGTGGTTAAGAAAGAGCTATTGTGAAGTCAAAGAAGGTATTTAAAAACAGCAACCACACAATGAAAGAGGAGAGATTTAAGCTGCTGTCTATCATCTAAAATGGACATCAGAGAATAGAACTGTGTTAATTTCCAGGACTGCAGATTTGCAAAAGTTACAAATGCTGCAGTTTCCCTGAAACTTAACTAGATAGCTCTTACCTTGTACCTTCACCATGGTGGAGCAAGATGCACTCCCGGCTTCGTTTGCCACTGTACACACATAATTTCCACAATCTTTCAGTGTGGTCTTTAGAATATCAAGAGTAACTGTCTTATCCTCAAACAACAGTTTACAGTCTGGAGACTGGTGGATTTTTCTGCCATCTCTGGTCCAGGTGACAGTTACTCCAGTGTCTTCATCCACCTGACACTCAAGGTGCAGAGGAGCTCCGACCACAGCGGCGACTGAACCCAGGGGCTTTACAAAGTTGGGCTTATCGATAACACACAGCTCCATGTTGCACTCAGCTGTCCCAACATTATTAGATACCTTGCACATATAAAGCCCGCTGTCAGCTGCCTCAACACCGGTTATCTCAAGAGTGTGCTTATTCTTTTCAGAAGAGCTCTGGTAGTGTGCGGGCACTTTGGGTAAGGCCTGGTTGTCTCTGAGCCAGACAACATTCAGTGGAGCAGTTCCTGCTATTACACACTGTATTACAGCCCTCTTTCCAACATACACAATCTGAGGGTCAGGCTTACTTATAAAGACAGGAGGAAATTGTTCTACAGGGATTAAGAAGAAGAGAAACAAATCAGTGTTAATAAGTTTTACCGTGTGATTTTACCTTAACCAAAATCAAACCAACAGGGCAAGAAAGGTTAAAAACAATTACGCAAACAAAACGCCAGCACAAAGACAAAAACACTCGATCCATTCCCTCGGAGGGGGAATAAAAACAACTACAGCTCCAAACTCAACCAGCCAAGAAGAAGGAAAAATGCACTGCTCTTACCTGTGACACCGAGAGAGGCGGAGCATTCATCACTGCCATGCTGGTTGGACGCCTTGCAGGTGTACTCGCCACTATCATCCTTGGTTGTCCTCAGAAGCTCCAGGGAGGAAGAGCTAAAGCGACTGATAATCCGGTACTTTTCACCCTCTTTGATGGGGTGTCCATCTTTGAACCACTTGAAGCTCACGTTTGGAGCGTCCTCAGTTTCACATTCAAACTTGGCAGAACTGCCAATGTTTATCTCCACTGGGACAATTCTGTGCCTGAACACAGGCTTCACTGTGTTTGTAAAAGAGAGAAAAAAGGCAAAAAGAACATGTGAATACACAGCAGGTGCTGAAAGGAAATAGAAACAAAAATTAGTGTTTCTACTGGAGATGGTGATGTAGTGAACCTGGGACAGAAAGTGACACACACAAAGTTATGGTGGGATGAAAGTGGAGGGAAAAAATGCACTGGGTTTAGGCTGAAGTGATGTGATGAACAGGAAGTCTGTGATGAGAAAAGGAGAGAAGGCACACAAACATGAATGAATGATTAAAGGCATGTGGTCAAAGGAGACTCCTTGGCTGTGAAGGTTGTAGAGGAGTAGATGGAGTGGGAACAAATGTGATCATGTCACTGCTGTCTGGTAAAAGCCTCAAGAGTCCAAATTCTTTTCTTTTGAAAAAAACTGTAAGCCAGGGATCTCAAAGGTAAATGAGCTGTGGGCTGGCACTGTCCTCTCATTGGAGGGCCACTTTAGTGTTCAAGTAGTACAAGAAGAAAACACCCACAAATACTTCTGAAAATGTTTTGTTTGTTTTTTAAAATTTCTAATATTTTATAACAAGACATTTTTTTCCTCACTCTTAACTAACTGTGTTAGTTCAATGAGGCTTCACTGGTCCTCTCTGTCTGCCCACACACAAAAATAAAAATGCAGACATAAGTGCACACATTAGTCAGTTTTACGGGCCGTGAGTTTGGGACGCCTGCTGTAAGCCATTTTCAGTTTTGACTTTGTGCTCATTTACTAAACTTTGAGTTATGGTTGAGGTTTGCAGACAGCAGACTTTCACCACAGTGTGCAGTTAGTGGATGATGATGATGATGATATAAAAAATTTCCCATCATCAAACCTCGTGGGACCACAGTCAGCCTTGAAGATGTCGTAGTCTTGCCAACTTCATTCTCAGCCTCACAGACATACTCTCCTTGATGGCGGTCTTTGACAACTTTGTCAATAACTAGTGTGTATGTGTCACGGTCTTTAAAACACTTGAACTCTTTGCCAGATTTCACTAGTTTCCCATTGAAAAGCCAGCTAACTTTGGTGACGTATTTAATAGTGGCAGTAAATACAGCCTTGCCATTTTCCTCAGCACAGACATCCTCCAGAACATCCACGATGACGGGATAATCAGTGATACTGTCCAAGGACTCACTGATCATGATTGCCTCTGAAAGATATTCCTCTCTGGTTTCTCTGTGGACAAAAATGTCCACATGCTGTTCAGTCTGGCATACTGTGACATCCTTCTCTGATCTAACCGTCCTTCTGCTCTTGGACTCGTGGACCTCAGTTTGGCTCTGAAGTGTTGCCCTTTGAAAGGAAACCCTGGCTTCTGTTGTCAGAGCTGCAGACTGAGATACAGCAGGAAGTAAACTGACTGGACTTTCTGCCACCACCACAGAGTCCACCACAGAAGACAACACCTCCTTGGAGGACACTGAGCTGACCTGCATTTTTTGAGGCTGATCAATCTGCATGGTGCCTGGCTGCTCTGATGTAAGACTTGGCTGTTCTTGGGAGACCATAGCATGCAAAGCTACCTGGAGTTCATGCCTAAGTTCAGCTGTCTGAGGGTAATCACCTTCAAAAGTCAGTGTGATCTCCAGGGGGGAACCTGGAGATGTGATAAGATAGGTACATGCAGCCTGTCTGGGCTCTCTCTGAACCTTGACCTCATGGACCTCCCCTGCCTCTAGTCTTCCAACAACATCAGCCAGTAAAACCGGCGGATTACTGGCCACAGCTGATTGAAGAGCATCTCTGAGCTGATGTCGTACATTCAAACTAGAAGGTTTTGGGGCATAAATGATGAAATTCAGTTCCTTAGGTAGAGTCAGAGCATCCTGAGCCTCTGGGACAAAAAGAAATCCTCTAGGCTGTGTCTTAACACTGACCGCGGAGCCCTCGAATTTATGTATCTCACTCGACCGCTCTCCTACAATTACTTGCTTTTCTTCTAGAAACACTGACTGTCGGACTGACTGACCTTCCTGGATCTGGACTGCAAAGTCCTCCTCAGCAGCCTCTAAGATAGTGCAGCTTTCGGTGGCCATTGCCTTTTCTTCTATGAAAACTGGCTTTTTTGGTATCTTGGCCTCAATTTTAATCTCAGGCTTAAATTTTTCATCAGTTTCAAAGCTAGTAGTGTGACCCTCTTCCAGAGTTTGATTGTTTGTGATGATCAAAGGCCGCATGATATTCCAGTAATCCTCTTTCTGGACTAATGCTCGCTGTTGCGTGACACTCGTAACAAAAGGAGTCTCTTTTGGGAGTCGCATGGGCTGGGAGGACACAGCAAGGCTGCTTAGAGGCCTGGACTCAGTACGAGGCTGTGGTCGAGTGCTGATCACAGACATGTCAAGATCTTTGTGGTAATCCGCAGTGATCTCCATTCTCTCTTCTGAGGTAGCTGCATGCCATCTAGCCTTTTCCAGTTTCTGTGCTGCCGCCTGCTGGTCAGGTTTCGTGACAGCGAGTATGCCTTCTTTTGGTAAAACAGTTAGAGAATGGACCGACTGAAGGCGTTTTGGTTGCACCAACTCTTGCTTTGGCTGGACAGAGGTGGCACTAATCTTTGTTTCGAATTCTGAAGCTGCCTCACAAACTACAGTCCTCTGTTCTTCTTGAGTCACTGAATGCATTAAAGTCGGCCTCTTCCTCGCTTCTGCCTGTTCTGTTGGAGGTTTTTCGCTGCTCAACTTTCCTTGACACAGTAAAACATCCTGATCACTGATAACCTGTAGATTCAGAAGCTGTTCTCCCTCCTGCTGTGGCTGCACACTTACAGAAAATGCCCCATGTGGCACTTGTCCTGTTTGTTCAGCACAGAGCTCATATTTCTCTTCGGTATTTACAGCTGAATTATAAACCATGTCTTTGCATGGGGTGATGCTCTCCTGCTCTGGACTTTGTATTTCAAACTTTTGCTCTTTGGATAAAGCCACTCTAGTTTCACTCACTGGTGCTACCACTGGTTTAGGCTGCTCTTTTCCAGCTGAATGTTTAATGTCTGCATCTAACGCTGGTAGATGCTCAGTGTGTCCTTCTGTAAGTTGAAGCTGTCCTGCATACTGAGCCGAGTATACAATCTTTACCCCCTCCGTGACTCTGAAACTCCTCTCTTCCTCTTGTCTGTGCATGTCTTCTGAGATTTCATCAGCGATAGGTACAGCGTGCTCTACCTGGTGACTACTGACAAGTTGCCTCGGCTCACTGGAGGTCTTTACGTGTTCTGGACTCTGATCTATCAGTACCTCAGCTCTCACTGTGCTGAGGGGAAGGACCTCCTCAGATGTAGCTGACTCGAGCTTGGGCAGTTGCTCTTTGGCTGACTCCAGCTCAGCTACCTCGGGGCTGAGAATCCATTCAGAGTGCTGCTCTGTGATCTTTTGTCTCTCCTGGACCGAGGATAAGAAAGTGGCCATGTGAAGCTGTTTAATAGGAACAGCTGAGACCTGAGGTGGATGGCTGGGGGCTAATGAAACCCTCTCCTCTATTTCATGGGACTCCAGCACCGCTGCCTGGTGGGTAAGCTGCTCACAATGAAGGGTGGCAGAAGAGATACTGAGCTCTCTGAGCGTTTCCACCTCTTCACTGGGAATAATCTCTCGGTCTTTAGTACTAATGGTATAGATCATGTGTTCAGACCGGGTTCTTTCCTGCTCTAATCTCAGTTCTGTGGTTTGTTCTGCCATCGATATCTTCAAACCTTTAGTTTTCTGTACTAATGTGTCCTCTTCCTGAGCTTTCTCCCTGAACACTAGCAGCTCTGCAGTACAAGAGGCTTCCCCGTATTGGTTTGAGGCCTTACAGGTGTAAATGCCGCTGTGCTCTCGTTTGACACTCTTAATGTTAATAAGACCGGATCCATCCAGGTTGTTCACAATGATACAGAACCCACTAGGCTGGATGTGGGAAGTGCCTTTAAGCCACTGGATCTCAGGGAGAGGATCTCCAGTCACAGTGTACCTGAAGAAACCCTGACCCCCCTCCTGCAGCTGAAGAGATTCTATAGTTTTAGTAAATTCTGGGGGCTTTCCAGTCACTGCAAATGTTCTCTCATCAGCTCTTTCCTCCTTTTCTGGCTCCTTCACTTGAACATGCAGGTAAGAAGTGCAGGTTGAGTGGCCAAATCTGTTGCTGACCGTGCAGGAGTACTCTCCTTCACATTCCCTGTGAACTGTGTTAATCACCAAGCTATACTCATCGTGTTCGTGAATAAATGTATACACAGATGAACTGGTTATAGTGTGCCCATTGTGAAACCACTGAACGGTGGGCTTAGGGAAACCGGACACTCTGACGGTAAACGTAGCAGTTTCTCCGACAGTCACAGCTGCTGGAGAAAGTTCACTGAGGAAAACTGGTTTTTCCTTTTTCTTTTCCAAAGTGCTGGAGAAGCGTTTAGACTCTGGCTCGAGTTCAAGTGTTTTGGTTTTGTCTGCTAACTTTATGCCAGTGAAATATGAATCCTGGGTTTCCTCTTCCACTTTGATGGTTGAGCTAGAGAAGACTGAGTGGAATAATCACAGGTTAAATCAGCTGAGCCACACACTCCAACCACAGTACAGTCAGCTGAAAACAGAAAAACTGCAGTTCAATTAAACTTCAGTACAGGGCAGGAACACTAAAAGCTTCTTACAGTTTATAACGCTGCATCCAATATTCAAAGTCTGTCATAGACTTTGTCTTTTTCCTCAATCAAAACAAATTCTACATGATCAGAGTCAGACTAATAAAAGTCCAGAGTCCACTCTGAATTTGGTTCAGTATTCAAAGTAAACTCAGTAAAAGTGCCCTTGAACTTCTTACCAACCAAACCTGTAGACAAAGAACAAAAACAACTTTTCAACACTAAGGATGGAGACATCACGGATAAAGCCCTATTTACCTTTTATTTCCTCCTGGACCTGAATCACAGGTTCCTTCTCCTCTGTAGTTACTGTAAAGACACAGATGTTCACAAATTAAAAACATTCCTAAAGCTGCCCGAGAGACTGTTAGAACCCGTGGCGGCTCGTGCATCCATCCGTTTTTTGTTTCGTTTAACTGACATTTGTGCATGCTTCCCTTTGGTCTTTTAGTGTGCAGCACCGCTGGGTTTTTTTTTTCAAACACTAAGTGGTGTGAGCACACAGTGGTTATGACCTTGTTGAAGAAGTGTTGTCGCCCTGTGAAGAAGTGTGCCTCTGCTGGCTGTGTGGGTGAAGAGCAGTGTGAATGAGTGGTGTAAAGAAGCCTGAGCGAGCAGAAGGACCAAAAGCATGCAGATGCCAACCTTTCGTCACTGTGCTGCACTCAGCATCCCCGGCTGAGTTGATATTTTTGCAAACGTAAGAGCCCCCTTTTCCAGGTCCCACATTGTTAACATTTATACAGCTCGGGGGATCTTCATTTTTCACAGAGTAACACACAGATTCCTCAGCATTCAACTGGTTGTAAAGCCAAATGACAAACGCAGTGGGAAGCCCCTTCACAACGCAATTCAGGGAGCCACTGCCTTTGTTTCTGATCAGCAGCTCAGGGGGGAGTTTGATCAGGAACTCGGGGCAGCTGGAAAGGCGATGACCTTGGTATTCATTAGGCATGACATCAGGGAAATACAACAGGCTGATGAGGCTGTAAGGTCTCTGAGAAGATGGAGGTGATGGTCCCGGCTTCTCCACCACCTCCTGCTTGTCTTGGTCAGAGGGATCTCTAGGGGTCTCCCTGTGTGCCTGTGACACTTTGCGCACAGAATCGGTAGGGATGGGGGTTTCTGCTTTGAGATTTGCTTCTTTAGCTGGGTAAGAATAGAGTTAGGAAAAGTAATTAGGGGTCACAGAGTAAATGGCCATGACTCTAAATGCTAAAGGGTTAGTAGGATGAATGATGAGGTTAGCATGGCGAAGCTGACAGGAGGGGAGGATAAACTGGACTACTTTTTGTTATTTTATTACACTACAAGAGGTTACAGGATAACATATTAAATATTAACTCATGGGGGTGGGGGAGCACTAAGCGGAAGGAGCAGCTGGAAAGGTGGGATGGACCAGATGGAGAGACAGGCTGATAAAAAAAGAAAGATTAACCACCTTCAACAGTGAGCTGAGCAGAGGAGGTGTTCTGGCCATGTTCGTTGGTAACGGTGCAGCGGTAGATGCCCTGGTCCGCCACACCGACACCCCGGATGACCAGGGACAAAAAGCCACCACTCTGAGAGCTTCTCACCCGCTCGGTGTCCACCAGGCTCTCGCCGTTATGTTCCCATACTACCCCGGAGAAGGGCTGGCCGTTGAATGAGCAGCTGAACTTGGCCATTTCACCACTTTTCACTTGGACATCGCTCATTTCCATAAGCAGCTTCGGGCTGGCTGAGAGTTTGAAATCAAAGCTCCTCTCCATCGAGCTTATCTCAATCGTGCTCCAAGACACAGAGGAACTCTCGGTGATCGTCTCAGTAAACTCAACACTGTGGGTTGTTTGTCCCACTGACAGAGAGCTGAAACTCTCATTCTGAGCCTCCAGTCTCTGAATTAGCTTAGCCTCAGCCCCAGTGCTTGACACGCTAGCTAAGGCTTTTTTATCTGGGCAATAAGAAAGAGTAGAAGAATTATGTCAACACATCATCACTCTATGGATTTCTCCAGGTTACTGTCACAGCCTGTTGCCAACAGTGCAGTGGGAGTGGCGCATTGAGGATCAATAATGATCAGTGAGGGAGTGGACAGTGGTGGGTTTCCGCTGTCAATCATGCAAGCTTGACTGGAGCAGAACAACAACAAACATAAAAACACAGCTAGCGATCACGTCCGTGCTTGAGTGTGAGGAACACTTCAAAAGTCCAGCTGTGCCTGAACCATGCTGCATTTCTCTGAAATGAAAACTCCAGTCTCGCAATAAAGACCATTAATACTGTTTGTATTGGAAAGAAGACATCATGCATTTCAAAGAGACCTTTAAGATGATGCTTCCAGTGAGGATAAGAGCAGATTCAGTGTGGAGCAGCTGCATGCTCACAGAAACAAGTCAGTTTCTCACATCATCTCAGTGAAAGTATGAAATCTGAGTTTGATGGAGTAGCTGGAAAATCGTTCCAATCCAAGGTCTGGTTGCACAAAGATCCAGGAGACGTCATGTAAGACAGTGACCGTAATATGAGCAGGGCTCATGGTTTGGTTTTCCCCACGATGGTATAAGAGCTGACATGGCGTCAGTGCTAGCCGGCTGACAGCTGCAGTAGATTCATTTGCAATTTGTCCTGAATCACCACTTTAAATGTTTTTACATATTGAATAGTTTTATTTGAAACTGCTCTCTATCCTCGAGGAGGATATTAAAAGAAAAGGAAAATCTTTGTGCAGCCAGCAGCGTTGATCTCCAGTACAGTCGACATGCTTGCCACTTCCCCCCGGCTGAACCATGCATCTTTCTATTGGCTCAGTTACGGTTGCTTTGTTTGCCAATAGATGCTTCCTTTTATATTTTGCCAGTAAGTAAAGTTCTTGTGTAACACGCTCTCATAGCTCCGGAGGGATGGAGGAAGACTTAAAGTACACCTGGCTAATCAGAACGTGCTTACATGCTGCCATCATTATATCATCGTAGTCAGTGAGTGCTGTTAAACTTTGATGATCAGTTCTTGATAAGTTGGATATTATACATATCAGACCTTGTCTTACAGGAAATCCACATCATATTCTAAATTCAGTCTTAAAATCAGTCCTGTGAGGAACATGCACTGACTTAGAGCCTTCTTGGCAGCTGATGAACGCGCAGTAAGAGTCTGTCAGTTTTATCTAATTAGTATGCGAACATCTGCTGAACTCACCATCAATATTCAGAGTGGCAGCACATGTGACCATTCCTGCCGAATTTGTAGCAACACACGAGTACTCTCCTTCAAGGCTGGGGAGAAGTCGGGAAATCTCCAGCTGGCAGGTGTCATCATAATGAGACATCCTGAAGATGTCTGACTGTTTGATCTCTCTGTCATTGCAGAACCAAGAAATCTGCAGATCTGGAGAGATAGTGTTCTTAAAGTCAGAAAAAAAACATTTACAGCACACCGTACTGATGACAGCTGCTAGAGAATTTATGGTAAATGAGTATCTAAAATGCCGTATGACCGTAGACTAAGAGGAGGGGAGTAATGGTCAATACCTTCTCCAGAGATGCTGCACTGGAACTGGGCAGGATGTCCTTCTGAGATCAGCAAGTCCCTCATGGGAGTGATGAGGACTGGAGGGGAAACCTGAGCCATGGCTTCAACCACCTCCGGAACTGGAGGAAAGACAAAGACACCGTAAGTCATCACTCGATTTGGTGGCTAATAATTCATAATTCCACTAAAAGCCTAAAGAGCAGAAACAAAACATGTTCTTGTGCCTCAGCACCTCCATATGTACCTTCCACAGTGAGAGATGCAGAGCTTGTCACCTCTCCGTAGTTGTTTTTGGCCTCACAGCTATAGATGCCAGCATCTTCAGGGAAGACTTCAAGCAGCAGCAGCGTATGCTCATCTCCATCATGGAGGAACTTGCACTTGTAGCTCGTGGACAGAACCTCAGAATCTTTGTACCAGGACACCTGAGGCTGAGGAAGGCCGCTCACCTGTGCTGAGAAGCGAACTGACCTGCCTGAGATCGCGGTCTGGGGCTGCATCTCGTGGAAGATCTGAGGTGGCTCTGGCACTGAAGGAAAGTAGAAGAAAGAAAGGTTAATACTCTGTTTGGTCCTCTGGTCAAAGAATACTTTTGATAACAATAGAAGAAAGTAAAAATTAGATGGAAAACAGATACATTTAAACAGTACAAGTGTCATTTTTAAGCCTTTCACTTTCATTTTCAGAAACTGCCCAGTGTTTTTTCATGTAAAGAAGGAAAGCAGTGCTGGACTGATGCAGGACTGGAGCTCTTACATCTGACGTGGAGGTTCACAGAGCTCCTGTTTTTGCCGGCTAAGAAGGTGTACTCTCCAGCATCGCTCCTGAAGGTCTCAGAGATGGTGAGACGGTGGAGCTTCCTGATGGTGGCATAATTGAACCTCTCCTCCACAGTGAACTGGATCTCCACTCCATTTCTCAGCCAGCGACCTTCTACATCATCCTCATTCACCTCAAACTCAAAAGTGGCTCTCTGCTTCTCAACAACCTGAAAAAAACCACATTATTAGCAAAGCTCAACACCAGAAACTTCCTTCTAGTATTTCTAAAAAATAATCATTATCATAATTATTAACAAATTGCTTCCTGTTTTGAAGGACAAAATATCTGAAAAAGAATATATTAATTGATAGGCAGTGTGTGCTCTCAAAAATCATAAAGTCTGAAAAAAATTCTGTCATCGTCACGCATAAACTAACAGACAGTATTAAAATCCCAGGATTTGGTGCATTTTTATGGAGTCTAGCATCTAATCTTACCGTGATGTCCCTGGTGGCTGGCTCTGAGATTCTGACATCTCTTCCCTCGACTGCCAGGTGGCCCTTGGACATGCTTGAACCGGCCACAGCGGTGTATTCACCGGCGTCCGACAGACGCACAGAGGGCAGAACCAAACGGTGCACAAACTGGTCCGATGTCATTTTGTACCTGTAGCAAACAAAGAGGGTGTAGAAGTTGTAAGAGTTGATCACTATGTTGGTAAAACTCAGAGTAATTGTTCCCAAAACTGACTATCAAGAACTCTACCTGTCGGATAGCTCCAGCTCCTGACCATCTTTCATCCACATCACCTGGATGTTTGGTTCAGAAACTTCACATTCAAATGTTGCCCTCTTCTTCTCTGTGATCCTCAGGTCCCGCAGGTGTTTGGTGAATTCAACCACACGGGCTAAAACAGGGACATAAATAAAGTTACTTTACCTACATCTATCAGTATGTCTGACCTTATGGAAACAAATCACTCATTAGCCCAGAGGCTCTAGTCGTCCTCTGCAAGGTTTTCTTACTCAGTGAGGAGGTTCTACTAAGAACAAGATTCAAGGAGTCCTTTGGGAGGTTTGAAGGTTCACATAGAAGACGTTTTCAGTGTATTATTAGTAATATTAATCACCGTAAGAAAAGGTCTGAAGGGTACCTTTTAGAGGTTCTAGTAGTGACAGAAAGAATCGCGTATGTGTTCCTGTGGCATTAAGGAGGTTTAACCTATTTGGGGAGTTTCCAGAAGTCCTTTGAAAGGTTCAAAGTGTCCTGTGAGTGAGTCTACATGTCAAATGCTTTAGATTCTACTGGTTATTTCAGAGTTACTAGTGATAGTCCATTAGAGAAGCTTTAAAAGTCTTTTAGTAAGTTCTAAATGTCTTTCAGAGGTAACAGAGATGGTTGTATAGACAAACATCAGACACACACATTTAAAAACCAGCTAAAACACAGTGAGGTGTTGAAATAATTTTATTTGAAGTTGATGGAGTCCAAAAACATCTAATGTGAAAAGTCAATTGAAAAGTTAAATTAGAATCAAAGCATTTTACCCTCAACGTGAAGTTTAGCTGAAGTGACTGCAGAGCCAGCCATGAAGGTGTACTCGGCACTGTCTCCAAAGTGAACATTCCTGATGGTCAGACAGTGAGTGAGCTGTTTGCAGCGAGCCTGGCAGCGGTCTGTAGAGCGGATCTCCACGCCATTCTTAAGCCACTTGTACGTTATTCCTTCATAGTTCACATTCACCTCAAATGTGACCGCGTCCTTCTCCTGAGCATTCAGGTCTTCAAGCATCGTTGTGATCAGAATAGCTGGAAAACAGCAAAATGATAACAAGTTTGAAGAGATGTTTAAGTACAGTGAAGAATACAAAGCTGTGTTTTTTCATCTGTAACTTCATCCTTAGTGGAAACATCTGATCGGTCTGATCGGTTATTTAGTTGTTAGAGTTTTCAAATTTGGCCTTAAACTACAAAGTAATTAAAATTGACTTATACTTGCCTGTATTCTTATCTAATTTGTCAAATATTCAATTAGAAAATCTCAATGTACTAATTATTTCTTTTGAGGTAACAAATATGTTTAGATTTCCAACTCAGAGAATCGAATTAAAGTTACTTAAGGACATTTCATGGTTTGATACATTGTAATGATTTGGCAACATGTCAAAGGTCTTTGAAGAACTAATTTATGAATTGATACATTGTAAATCTAAAGGTTTAAGTTTCACTGATGGTAACTTACGGTTGACAGTTAGCGTTGCAGAGACGCGGTCGTTCCCACAGACAAAGGTGTACTCTGCAGAGTCTTCAGTGCTGGTGTTCATGATCTTCAGCTGGTGGAGTTTTCCTTGAGCCACAATCCTGAACTTCTCACTCATCTCAATCTCCACGCCATCCTTCAGCCATGTGGACGGGACTTTGAAGTGAGAAACTTCACATTCAAATGTGGCCACCTGAGTCTCTGCGACCTCCACGCTTTTCATGGGCCTTGTGACACGTAGAGCTAAGAGTAAAATACAAACATGTTTAGTCCTAACGTGACCTTGGCCTGTGTTTTAGCATTTTTTATGTCCAAAAACTACTCATGTGATAATGCTTACACTCAACAATGAGGTGAGCACTGCACTGCAGGTGTCCTACAACAGCAATGTAGTCGCCCTGCACACTGTCGTCCACATCGTGGACAATCAGCTTGTGGTTCTTCTTCTCAGAGACGATGCTGTAGCGCTCGTCAGACACCAGCTCTTTGTCACTGAACATCCATTTCACTGGGATGTCATCCTCTGAGATGCCAACTTCAAATACAATTGTTCCCCCTGACAGTGCTGTCACATCCTTTGGCTTCTTTAGGATCTTAATGGCTGTGGGAAAAGATGTCTCCTGTTGGTAAAAAGCTTTAGGAATCTAGAGGTCCCATGTGGTTAAGGTACATTTCCCAACCTTGTAGGCACCAAGCCAAAAAGCTGTTTGTGTTTATGCCAAAATCAATAGTTAATACTTACTTTCCACATTGAGTCTAGCACTTGCAGACAGTTTTCCCAGTTTGAAGGAGTAAACAGACTCATCCTGTGTGCTGCAGTTCTTGACCTTCAGTGTGTGAGCTGTGCCTTCAATACTGATTTCGTATTTATCACTGGGCTGGATCTCAACGCCATTCTTGATCCACTGTGCTCCCCTTACATCCTCATGGGTCAGTTCCAGGCTGAACATGGCTTCTTGAGTCTGGACTACATTCAGGTTCTTCAGGGTCTTCTTGACTTTGACAGCTGTGGAGAAAAACACCAAGAGGCAAGGTAACATTTAAACAAGCAAAGTGGCTGAGTCCGGAATTAAACTAATTTCAACTCTGACAGGGTGGGTCTTTGTGGTTGTTACTATGGGCAGGTACGAGTCAGCAGACCAGATCTAAATGATTTAAATTTAAAGTATCATTTCATAATTTTGAAGAAATGTCTGTACTCGTAGAGTCAACAAATGGTGTGTTCTGTTGGCAGGTTGCTGGTAACAACTGAAAACTGGTTCTTTGCTCAGTTGTCTGTTATGTGTTGACACAATATTTCAATATCAGTGAAGAGACATAAAAAAGAAAAAATAATTCCTCTGAAAATGGTCAGGTACAAGGACTGGACTGGAAATGAATGAAGAAGCAGTCCATGTTCAAAGAAACACTTTAAGCACCTTCACAAATGCCTGGAGAATTGTTGCTCAAGACTACAAAATATAAAGAAACCAGGGGTGGTTCAAGACTTTTGTACAGTAATGTGGTCATTTTACATTTCAAGGCTATATAATTCAGCTTCCTAACCTCCTGATTCGTATTGGCTGTATGACCTATGTGTGTGTTTCCATGGTGAAAGCTGGACCTACCCTCGACTTTCAGATTGGCTGAGGTCTTGGAGGTGGCGACCTGGTAAGTGTACTCTCCAATGTCAGTGGCCTTAGTGATGATGATAACGAGGCGTCTGACAGCACCGTCCACCTCGCTCAGCACGTTCTCATTGAAGTCAACAGGATGACCGTCTTTTAGCCACTTGCCCTCTGCGGATGGGTTAGCAACTTCACACTGCAGCACTGCAGTCTGGGAGTCAGCTACCACCAAATCATGTAGGGGCTTCTTAATGGCACCACCTGGTGACAGGAGATAGCCAGTTACTGCCTGGTGACAGAAATCTTCTCTGAACTTTTCAAACATGCAATAAAAGTGTGTTTTGCGTACCTGTTACGGTGAGTGAAGCACTGCACATCTTCTCACCAGCAGCAAACATGTACTCGCCTTCTTCATCCTTCATTGCATTCATGACTGTGAGCCTATGCCTCTTGTCCTTGGACTCCATCTTGTACTGGGGACCAGCTTTAATCGGCTGCCTCTTAAAGGTCCAGAAAGCATCAATGCCTGGGTGAGAGACCTCGACCTCGAAGGTGACATTTTCAGACTCGGAGCACTGTTTGTCTTTCATTGGTGTCACAATCTGGACAGCTGTTGAGACAGAACGATAGTTAAGCCTCAAACTGATGTACAATAGAATAGAATAGAATAGAATCGAATAGAATAGAATAGAATAGAATAGCCCTTTAATTATACATGTACAATAAAATTGTGGGAAATGTAGACCATGTAGACGACTTGCTTTCACTTCTATTTTGGGTAGTTATCCATCTGACTCATCGAACATATAATAATAAAAATGTAGCACATGGAGCTCCATGACTCAGTTCTGTACAGGAAACTGTTACAGTTTTGTAAATGCCACGAGGTGATGATGTTCATGTCATACTTATGTAAGAAGCAGGTGCAAGTCTTGCATATGATTTTAACAAAAGTTGCATTCAGCAGAATCTAAAACTATTGTGTGGTTTGCAGAGAAATGATTTCTTATGTTGCCAAGCAAATATTAGTTACCCTTTTCAGGTAATGAGTTTGAATAAGATTTCTGGAAGCTGAAAGCATAGACTCTTGTGTTACTCATGTTAGTTTGTTAATAGTTTTCTACAGGTAACTTCATGTGACTAGTGGTGGTCATGGTTTATTAGACCTAAAGATTCATAAAATTAGCTTTCAGGTCATTCCAGAATATAGATGATGAAACTACAATAGTAAAAATCCAAAACATGCTTGGACCTTATAATGGCATTACTGGCATAACTTACGCTCAACAGTAAATCTGCAGCTGGTGTCAGCTCGGCCAACCACCAGTTTGTAGTGTCCTTCATCTGAGGCGTATGTTCTGGTGAAAACCAAGCGCTGCTTGGCTCCCTTTGCCACCATTTGGACTCGCTCACTGGCTGTCAGCAGGTTGTCATTGTGGTACCATTTGACTGAGCTGATATCCTGAGCAGAGATCTTTGCCTCTAGGACGGTCTTTGTGCCCTCAATTGCATGACTGTCCTTCAGTGGGATCAGGATGCCAATAGCTGCAAGATAAGATATTTTGATTAGAGGATTTTATTTTGAAACAGAAAGTTATTAAAGAAAAACACATGCATCTGAGGTGACCTACTCTGAATGACCAGCTTTGCAGAGGTTGAAATTCCATGATCAGGGACCTCGAAGGAATACATTCCAAAGTCGTCCTTAGTTGTATCTTCTATAAGGAGTTTGTGAATTTGTTTGTCAATAACAATATGCACACGGTTCGAGGCTGTGATGGGCTGCCCCTTCTTCATCCAGGTTCCTTCAACATTTTCCTGGGAGAACTTGACCTCAAGCTGAGCGATGTCACCCTCGCAGATGGTCATGTCAGACAAAGGCTGCATCAAGGTCACTGGACGCACTAAAATATAAAGACAATCAAGGTTAGCACTCTACATGTGATGTATGTATGTATGTATGTGTGTGTGTGTGTGTGTGTGTGTGTGTGTGTGTGTGTGTGTGTGTGTGTGTGTATCGGGAAAGGCTCCATCAGGGCTGAAAGGTATGAACAGGTTTTAGAGAAACATCTGCTCCATGCAGACGTGTGTTTCAGGAAGGTCTTCGTTTTTGAGCAGAACGATGCTAAACTGCAACCAAACACCCAGGGATGCTACACCATGGAACACGTGGGCCTGTTCTAACTTTTTGAGACATGTTGCTGCCTTAAATTCAAAATGAACTTTTCTTAAAATGGTTCATTTTCTCACCCCTTGATATGTTTTCTATGTTTGATTATGAAAAATATATGGCTTTATGAGATTTGCAAATCATAGTATTCTGTTTTTATTTTTGTTTCACACAGCACCTCAGTGTTTTTTCAGGGTTTGTAGCACTTTTATAATAACCTAATTGTTATATTTAAATGAATTTTGAGGAAAAGTGGAAATGGTTTGCTTAACAATTGCCCACAAACAGGAGAAGATGGATAGCCCAAATTCCAGTAACAAATTTTGTTGTAGTCTGAACAGTAGACCTAACTTTACTTCTTAAATACAATAACTTCTGTCCATATATTTTCATCCTTCCATATCCAATTCAGTGTCATGGGAACAGCAACTCACATTTCATCTTCAGAGAGGCGCTTGTCACAAACTCTCCCACTTTGAAGGTATATTCTCCCTGGTCTTCCTTCTTGACATCTTTCACAGAGAGGGTGTGTCTTCCACGGCGGGAGGAGATGACATATTTACTGCCGGGAGTCAGCAGATTATCTCCAAAGTACCAGCTGCCTTCGGCATCTTCACGAGAAACAATACATTCAAACTCTCCGGAGTAAGTCTCAGGCACCTCGGTGCTCTCCAGCTGCTTTAACATCTCCAGAGGAGCTCCTATTGGTCACATAATACAACAACAGTTCAAGTCAGTCACATAGTAGAGAGCAAAGCATATACACACACATATATGCATATATACACACATACATACATACATACATATATATATATATATATATTTAATTTTAATTTTTAATTTAACCTTTATTTAACCAGGAGGATCCCATTGAGATTAAAAACCTCTTTTTCAAGGGAGACCTGGCCAAGATAGGCAGCAGCAAGTGTCTCACAGTTACAGAAATTACTCAATTAAACACAGGCAGCAACAACACACATGCAAAAATAAATGAAAAAATAAAAAATAAAATAAAATAAAATTCAATAAAATTCAGTAAAATTCAATAAAATTCAAATAAAAAATAAAAAAATCAGTTAAAATGACAATCAATCTAATTGAAACAGTTGCATGTTATGGACTTGGCCTCAAGGATTCGTAGTTTAGATTTAAAAGCACTTAATGAAATGAATTCAGTCATTTTCCATTTGTTCTGCAGTTTGTTCCAAGCCGAGGGTGCTGAATGGACAAAAGCTCTTTTACTAAATTCAGTTCGGGCAAATGGAACAGAAAGCAACAAGTAACCATGCGGACGAAGGGAATACCACCAGCATGTTTCATTGCAAGCAGGGAACATATATAAGAA